>JALIZF010000949.1:0-116234 GCA_029948255.1 Telmatactis stephensoni | reverse complement strand
TTTAAACACCTTGCGGGACTTTGTCTTAAGGTCCTCAGATAATGAATTCCATATTTTCACTCCAAGAAAACGAATGTTGAACATTCCATAATTTGTTCTAATTTGAGGTAAATAATATGCTTTTTTGCTTGCAAGTCTCGTATTATATTGATGTACTCTGTTAACACTAGTAAAAAGTTCATTGAAAGCTGATGGAAGTATATCATTATGATAGTCGTACATGAACAAAGCATTTCGAATAAAAATTAAATCAGAAAATTTAATGATTTTTAGCTTATGAAAAATTGGACTAGAGTGAGCATTGTAATCAGCAAAAGTTATTATTCTCATTGCCTTCTTTTGAAGAAGAATGAGAGAGTTAAGATTAGTTTGGTATGAGTTACCCCAAGTAATTAGAGCATATGTCAAGCGTGAAAGGAAAAATCATAGAATAGTAAAGTTGTGTATGTTAGAACTGCAGAATTTACGAAATATCGCATTTTAGAAAGAATACCAATAAATCGTTTGATTTTCTTAGAGATATAAAAAATATGATTCTTCCAATTCAAGTGTGAATCAATATAAACACCAAGGTATTTGATACTTTTAACTTGTTTAATTTCCTCACTGTTAATGAATAATTTAGGTAAGTGATAAACAGATTTCTGGGGAGGGTGGATGATGATGAAGTTGGTTTTCTTGATATTGAGGGAAAGCTTATTTGCAGTAAGCCATTCATAAATAAGGTTTGTATTTATCAAACACTCAAGGTTTGCAAGATTGTCATGAGAGCAAAATAGGTTCGTGTCATCTGCAAAAATGTGGAAATCAAAAAAAATCATTACTTTTATGAAAATCATTGATATACAAAAGAAATAGGAGAGGGCCCAGGACTGACCCCTGTGGGACTCCATGAGTTATTGGTAAGTTATCGGAGGTGACATTTCCAACTGAAACATGTTGATGTCTACCCGTCAAGTAGGAGACAAACCAGTCATTTGCAACCCCTCTTATGCCATAATGATTTAGCTTTCTAATGAGTATATCATGATCCACCGTATCAAATGCCTTTGAAAAGTCAAGAAAGATCTCACATGACTATAGGCCATCTTTTATTGCTTTTTTGAATTTTGTCAGTTATCAGGAGTGTGGCATGAGATGTTGATTGTTTATTCCGAAACCCAAACTGTTTGTCATAAAGAATCTTGTATTTATCAAGAAAAGAATATAGTCTCGTATACATCAGTTTTTCCAGAATTTTGTTGAAAACAGAAAGAAGGGAAATGGGTCTATAATTAGTCATATCAGTTAGTGAGTCTTTTTTATGAATTGGAATAACGTTAGCAATTTTAAGTTGGTCGGGGACACACCCATGTGAGAAAGAAGCATTAAATATGATATCTATAAGGGAATTGCCAAGTAAGACTTCATAAGTTTCAATATTTTGGTGGGGATGCTAAAAGGTCCACTTGCCTTGGAAGATTTTAAATTGGAGATAGCAGTTTCTATTTCAGAGGAACTCACTGGTAAAAGGAAAAGCTGTTTGGTAAAAGATTACCTAAAAAGTCCTCAGGGGTGGAGGTGGAATGTGGAATTATGTTAGCTAGATTTCTACCAATATTGGAAAAAATAATCATTAAAGGCTGTGGCGATTGATTTTGGTTCACTTAGCATCTCCTGCTTGTGAAAAATCCTGGTTGGTGAGGATATATTGGTTTTAGATTTAAAAGAGATAATTTCTTTAATCCCAGACCAGTTTTTTGTTGTTGTCATTTCTGTTTATGGTGAAAAACTCATTGTAATACTTGTTCTTACTAGTCTTTATAAGGTGAACAAGCTTGTTTCTATAGCATTTATACTTTATATCATGAAGTGTTACTGCTATTTCTCCTGTATATAAATGACTTCCTGACAACTGTTCTGATTTCTTTGACCAGTTCCATATTTTTGCAGATGATACTAATCTTTTTTACTCAAATCGTAACTAACCTTTGAAAGCTCTAGTTAATGAAAATCTTAATCATATTTCTGAATGGCTCATTGTTAACAAGTTTTCCCTTAATATAATATCAAGAAGGCCAAATTTATTATTTTTCACCCACCCCAAAAAGTAACACACCATTCTCCAACTAAAACTGTACATTAATAATGAGAAAATTCTTCAGGTGCAAAGCATCAAATATTTAGGTATTCATATCGATTCCCATCTAAACTGGAAATCTCATATTTCATATATTTCCAAGAAAACCAAACGTTGCATTGGTATCTTCTCAAAAATACGTCATTTCGTAAACACTCCAATTCTTATCCAACTTTACTATACTATGATCTACCAGTTTTTAATTCATGCTCTAACTACTTGGGGTAACACATACCCAATTAATCTAAAACCAATCATTACTCTTCAAAAAGAAGCTATTAGAATACTGACTAGCTATAATTCTCACTCAGGTCCACTTTTTCTTAAACTTAAGCTACTTAAATTTACAGACTTAATTTTTAATCATAATGCATTATTTATGTATGATTTTCATCATCATAGACTTCCATCTGCTTTTAATGAATTTTTCACCATTTTATAGTATTCGATTTTAGAACCGAGTCTCAACAAATCCTTCCTCGACAAACTGAGATTCGGCCTTTTTGTTGCGTTTCCTCCTTAGTCTATTTTGCTTTTCCTCGCCCTCTCCTTCGTCATCCTTCTTTGTGGCACTGTCTTGTTCTTCGGCCTTTTTGTTGTGCTTCCTCCTTCTATTTTGCTTTTCCTCACCCTCTCCTTCGTCATCCTTCTTTGTGGCACTGTCTTGTTCTTCGGCCTTTTTGTTGCGTTTCCTCCTTCTATTTTGCTTTTCCTCACCCTCTCCTTCGTCATCCTTCTTTGTGGCACTGTCTTGTTCTTCGGCCTTTTTGTTGCGTTTCCTCCTTCTCTTTTGCTTTTCCTCGCCTTCTCCTTCGTCATCCTTCTTTGTGGCACTGTCTTCTTCTGGGTCGTCCATTTCAACACTTGTTAGACCAAAGTCCCCAGCGGTGTCCCTTATCCGCTGTCCTACAAATGCCAGCCAATGAATTAGTTTCATAGACATATAAAGTGTCCATCCTGCTAAAATATTCGTATTATTATTATTATTATTATTATTATTATTATTATCATCATCATCATCATCATCATCATCACTCATCATCGCCATCATCATCATTATTATTATTGACACCTTTATTGAGTAACAATATGATTGTAAGTTTACAACTTTGCGGGTGTAACCTTGGTTATATAAAGCTGTAATTATATATCTAGTATGTCCCAGCCCTTAATCCTTATTTCTCAAAACCCGCTACATATACTTATACATAAACGTAGTACGTATAGAAATGCTTGACAATTTCGGAATTTTGTGACATTATCCACTTCTGACTCTTAAGCAATAAATAATTTGCTTCATCTTGATTTGCTGTGATGTTTTTAATAATCTCCATTTTTAGGTTATGGTGGTAGCTACTTAGGAAATCGAAAACTATGTTCACTTGAATAACTTGATGGTTGGGATACAGCTGTTTGATTCCACTGCGCAGTTCACGGTATTTTTCTTGTTTGTGGGCACTTCTTTCCTTTATCTTGCCAACGGCGCAGACTGTTCCTTCTAATAGCAACCATACTTTCCTTTTCTTATTAAAGATGGCCATGTCTATTTTGTTAGCGTGGTTTTGGGGAGCTTTCGGTAAATGGAATTCTGTATCCCACATATTTTTTGCTCTTTCGTTCTCAACTACTGACAGTGGTAGGCTCTGTTCATACCAGGGTCTAGAATGGTCGTTTTCAAAGCCATAATTATCAAGTAGATAATGATAAAATGGCCTCAGCATTTTATCATGGCGTGCTTTATTATTATTATTGAAAGTGAAAAGCCTCTTTAAGGCCAAAATGATGGGTAACCAAACATTTGTCTACCCATTTAGCTCTGAACAAAGAGGATTAAAAACATATCTATAAAAGCAAATAAAAATATCATTTAAAAACAAAAATGTAAAAATGTGCATTTTTCCATAAAAATTCGCTTCGAATAAAAAAAGAAATTAAAAAATTCATTTACTTAAAAGTTCTCTTTACTTAAAAATGATGTCCTTGATAGCAGAAACAAAACGACTATTCCCCTTGGATTAGTCCAGATAAAACCCTTCTTATCAAACTTTCACTCTCCCATAATACAACCTTTGTCATTTCTCCCAATACTTTATCAGCATTGTCCTGAAGTAGTTCCTTCAGGACACTTGATACTTTGTTTCCTCCACCACCAAAGCATCCAATAACCACCGGCAATATAAACACTTTAAACCCTCTCCTCCTCTCTCTCATCTCAAATGCAATCTGCTGATATTTCATCAGTTTTTCTCTCCTCTTTTCCTCAACATTTTCTTCCATAGGGCATGACATATCTATAATATAAATCTTCTTTTTGTCATTATCTTCAATAACTAAATCAGGTCTTCTTGCACTTGTCTTCTTTCTCATCTTAAATTCAAAATCCCAAATCAATTTTTTCCCATCTTTCTCCAACACTGTACCCTTCTGCCAACTCAGCTCATACCACTTTACATCTTTATGAAGAAGCCCATTTCTTTTTGCCCACTCCACTGCCAGAACCATCAGTGCATTGTTATGCCTCTTCAGGTAAGCGCCACCTGCCAATTTTTCACACCCAGCCAATAAATGATCAACAGATTCTTTGTACTTTCCACATAGTCTGCACATATCAGTTACAGTCTCAATACCTCTTGCCTTCTTCCAAGCTCTTGTTTCTATCATTCTTTCCTGCATTTCAACAATTGCACCAACTTTTTGAGGATCTACATTACATTGCAACCAGTGGTGACAGTTTTCGTCCAAATTTCCATAACCCTTCCCTTGCATATTCTTGGCAATCAAGTTTTCTTTCCTTCTATTTGTGATTTTTTCACGCCAAATTTTCTTTAGTTTGTTTTTAACTTCTTTCCAGTTTCCAACTACTCTCTGACAGGAGTACTGTCTTCTGGAGAAAAGCTGTGTTGATTTGAATGTCTAATTTTTCCAACCATTTATCCAAGCTCTTAGTAACACACCCAAGAGCACCTATCACTACTGGAATTACCATTACCTTTTTC
The DNA here is from genome assembly GCA_029948255.1 of Telmatactis stephensoni. NCBI lineage: Eukaryota > Metazoa > Cnidaria > Anthozoa > Actiniaria > Isophelliidae > Telmatactis > Telmatactis stephensoni. The sequence goes on along the minus strand of JALIZF010000949.1, from coordinate 111,119 downwards.
ATGTTCCATAGTCGTCCAATCTCTATCTTAAGGTCCTGATACTTTTCAGTACTTTTTCTGTTTCCTTTTCACAAATTCTACTATCCCCTGGGATCGCAATGTCAACTATCTTACATATTCTTCCTTCTTTTTCAATAACAACAATATCTGGTCTTCGTGCTCCGATTACATTGTCACATTGTATATTCACATCCCAAAGTATCTTAACAGCATCGTTCTCCATAACACTCTGTGGTTCATGCTCATACCACTTTTGCTTTCTGTCAAGGTTGTATTTCCCACAAAGTTTCCAATGAACTATCTTCCCTACCTTATCATGCCTCCTTTTGTATTCCCTCTGTGCTAGCTTTGCACACTCACTAATAACATGGTTTACAGTCTCACTTTTTTGACCACACAATTCTACAGGATGGTGACTCCACTGTATTATCAATATTAAATTTAACATAGTTCGTCCGAATTGCTTGTTCTTGAGCTGCACACATCAAGGCTTCTGTTTGAACTTTTAGGTCACTTTTTCTAAGCCATTCCCAACATTTACCAGTATCAGCGGTTTCATCAACCTGTCTTATAAACTGTCCATGCATCCTTTTCTCCTTCCAGGTGTTGAAATTTGAAGTTTTGATACCCTCTTTGAAATCATCCTTACTTTTCACATCTTCTGTCTCTATCACACCCACTGCCATTACTCCCTTTAAAAGCTTTTCCTCAGAATTCTTGATATACCATCCCAGGTTATTTTCTTCAGTTCTAACACATCCCTCACACCCAATTAGCCCTCTTCCTCCTTTCTTCCTTGGTACATAAAGTCTGTGTACATCACTTTTAGGATGCAAAGCTCCATTCATGGTCATCATATTTCGTGTTGTTCTGTCCAAGTCTCTCGGTTCTTCTGCTAGCCATTTGATAATCCCTGCCCCATATCTTAATACTGCCACTGCCCATGTATTTATTGCGGTAATCTTAAAGCGTCCATTCAGTTTGGATTTAAGTACCAATTTCAGCCTTCTTTTATATTCTTTGATAAATACATCCTTCATTTCCTTCTCCTTAATCTTGTCCATCTCAACAATACCTAAATACTTATATCCATTTTCTTCAATTGACTTCATAACCCCTCCATCTGGCAGCTTAATGCCATCAAGTTTTACTATTTTGCCTCTTTTCATAACTAAAATCCCGCACTTCTTCAACCCAAACTCCATACCAATTTCCTTGCTAAACAGATACACCGTTTGCACTAGAGAGTCGATTTGATCTTGATTTCTTCCAAATAATTTAAGGTCATCCATGAACACTAAATGGTTTATCTTATACTTCCCTTTCTCCCAATAGTACCCAGCTTTTGTCTCTCTCAATATCAGAGTCATTGGTATCATGCATAAGATAAACAATAACGGTGACAAACTGTCCCCCTGAAAAATTCCTCTTTTTATCCCTACATCACCAAGTGTCTCTCCTGACACTGTCAGTTCAGTCTTCCATGCTTTCATACTTTCTTGTATAAAGGTTCTTATATTTTCCGCTATCCCAAACAGCTCTAAACACTCAATTATCCAAGAGTGAGGCACCATGTCATATGCCTTCCGAAAATCTACCCATGCCATGGCCAAGTTCGTACACCTTCTCTTACAGTCACGTAGTATTGCCTTGTCTATGAGCAATTGATCCTTTGTCCCACGACTTCCTCTACGACAACCTTTTTGCTCATCAGGCAAGATGGTTTCCTTTTCCAAGAAAGAGTACATATTTTCTGCAATCATTCCCGTGAAAAGTTTCCACATCAGTGGAAGACAGGATATAGGTCTGTAATTATCAACTGCATTTCCTTTTACCGGGTCCTTCAAACATAGTATTGTTCTTCCATATGTCATCCACTGGGGAAGTTCTTCTCCAAAATTTAAAACCAAGTTCAGCTGTTCTGCAATCCTTTTATGCAGTGTGCAAAACCTTTTGATCCAATATCCTTGAACACCATCTCTCCCTGGAGCTTTCCAATTTGGCATTTTTTTTGCACTGTGCAGCTACCATGTCTTTGGTGATCGCTACCTTAGGCTGTCTATTGTAATTTCTTTCTGTCTTGATATTCTGTAGCCATTCTGCATTTCGATTATGTACTTTCTTTACCCCCCAGATGTCACTCCAAAACTTTTTACTTTCTTCTGCATTAGGTATGACATTCTCAGCTCTTACTTCACCATTCAACTCCTGGTAGAGCTTTTTTTGGTCTATTTGAAACAATCTGTTTTGTCTGTACTGTTTGATTCTTTGTTCATATCTATTTATTTTGGCCAATTTTGCTAATTGTCGCTGCTTCAACTCCTCAATTACTACTGACAAACCTTTTCTCTTAATGTTGTACTTCTCTTCTAAAACCTCAAACTTAGCTCTTCTCTTCAAATGTCCTTTTTTCTCCCTTTCCAGTATATTCACGTCATGTCTTATTCTCTTGATATCAGCCTCTATTCGTCGTTTCCACCAAGGCTCATTCATTTTCTTTTTAATGCCTTTCTTTAACCCGAGTTCTCTTGCAACAAAGACACTGGCGGCTTTGATAAGGTTGTTTGTTTGAGTTATGGTATTTGTTTGAATATACATTATCACATTATTTACTCTCCTTGTTATATCATTCAGTTGATTCTGATCAACTCTTTTAAATGATATATAGTCATTGCTTTCGTTTGATCTCATTATTGCCAAGATTTCATCTACAATTTTTCTTTCCTCAGGTGTCAAGTCATTTTCCATATCCTTGAAATCAATATGTACATCACTTTGAGCTTCTACTACTACAGTTCCCTCAATATCCTGCAATGTGCTATGTTCCTCTAATATCTCACTTTCCTCGTTCCTGATTTCTTCATTGCTATTCTCAATGATTGTCCCCTCTGCTGCGATTATCCTCTTTATCCCTTCTAATTCCACATCAGTTAGCCAGCCATTCTTTCTTATAGCTCTTGCTTGATCACATATTCTTTGTTCTGTTGACTGAAACATACCCCTATCTTTCCATTCTTGGAACATTCGCTTTCTGTAGCCTCGTTTTGGAACACCATTCTCATCAACTGGTTTGCTCCTGAAATAACACTCCATCACCACCTTGTTTACTTCTTTTTCCCACTTTGTTCTAGCAGTAGCTTGATTACGACCGGGTCCACCCTGCTCACCAGTGGAGCACCTGCCGGACGAGACATCATTACTAACTGTAATGACCTCATTCACGTCGTTATCTAAACTTTCTTGGTTTAACCTTTCCATCACATTTGTGAGTTGTCCCATTAGTCGCCTCTTACGACACGCAGGGACGTTGCGGTGGTTGGATTCTCACCCCCAATCCACAGGGATATTATTATTATTATTATTATTATTATTATTATTATTATTATTATTATTATTATTATTATTATTATTATTATTATTATTATTATTATTATTATTATTATTATTATTATTATTATTATCACGAACTGATATATATTACCAAAGGAGGACGAGTTCATTCTTTCATTAGATGAAAAAAAAACTCATTCCAGACGTCCAAATTAACAAAACACATTATTTCTTTACATCAGTTACCTTCTAATTGGGCGCCACGATCAAGTTGGGACTTCATTCTCCATCCACTACTCTTGCCTGCCATGTCACGTGCTTCGCTTTGTACTTCGTTCAAGGTTAGCATGAAGGACAAGCAGCAAGCCAGCGAACAACGAGGGTTTTTGATCACAGAGTAAACACTTCTACCAATGACTACAGAATACTTCACTGAAATACAAAATCAATTGACTATTGGTCACAATTTCCAACATAAAAAGGGAGAATTTTGAACCGCAATAACGTAAATGGGAAACTGCAGACGACAGAGAGGATCACGTGACCTACTTTCTTCGCGCCTGGCCTTGAGTGTTTGATACGCAAATGAGAGAGAATTTTTGGAACAACAGTATAACGACTCAACACCTAGACTGTAACAGGCTCTCAGGGGAGAAGAAAGGGAGGGGAGGGAGCCTGTTCACAGGCTACTCACCAACAACAAGGACGGTTACCAGTACATTAGCCGTTACCAAGAGAACTGAGATGATCATGGAATCCATGATTTTAGCGTCGTCATCCAGCAAGGCAGTCTGGTCTATTTTCAGCATCATTCCAATGCACGTGTTTGCAAAGGCCATCAAGAGTGACGCCAATTGTAGAATATGTTCAAATCTGTCGGGTATCGGCTTGTAATGGGCGTGGAGCATGGCGTACAGACCTAGGAATGATAAAGTTTAAATTCCCCTAGATTTTACCAACCTCGAATATAATGTAGAAAATAGCGTGTTGCACTGCACTAGTTCGTTATTGATTATATATTCGAACGTTAACTCAGAAAAGACTGAATCCCTATTTATACTACAACCTATCTATAGCAGCCCTGTTGAAAGCCCAATCTTCGCCTAATATCGCAGCGAGATAAAAAATAATAACTGTTTATTTAAGTGTCCAAGTCTTCTAGCGCTTGCGCACTAAATGGGGGACACTGCACTCTTACACACACTACCTTTACATTAAGTATTTTGCAACTAATCACTCGACTCACATGTTGATTTTTGAGGGAGGAAAAACCGGAGAACCCGGTAAAAAAACCCTCGTGGCATGGTTGAACAACATGAACAACAACATGAACAACACATCAAACAAACTCAATTCACATATGATCTAGGCGCTCGAGCTGGGACTCGAACCCGGACCGCAGCGGTGAAAGCTAAGGCCAGCGCTCTAACCGCTCGGTCAACCTAAATGTTTTCAATTATTACGTGTAGGTAATTGCTATTTAATTACTTTGGTAACTGGTAACAAATACAGTTTGTAAATTTAGATTCAGATAAATAAATGATGTAAAAGTTTTAAATAAAATATTTATACAAACGTTTTCGATCAGCTGATCATCATCAGGTATGCTGGTGAATTTGGTTTAACTTGAATTTATACTAAGAGATTCGATCCCCTGGCTGGGGAACAGTTAAAGTCGTTGAAGATGAAATGTTTAAACTTGTTTATTCAAGGTAGGTTTAAATTTACTTATGACTGAATAAGGCTTCTAAAATGCGTCTGATTCCCCACGGATGGGCTAAACAAAATGATGACAAGGCGCTGAACGCATTTCCGCATTTTCTGTTCTCCCCGATATACTTACATGAAAGCAATGAAGCCACCCCCAAAGAAGTTCTACCTTCTGCACCAATCAGTGCCAGTGAAGATGCCATCAATAGCTTTCTGGTCATTTCCAGTATTTCCCAAAACCAACAAGTTTCTGCGTAGTTTTCATACATGAAACTCATGGCCGCGACAACTGGAACTGTGGTTACCACGGACCTGCCCGAGCGTCTTCGTTCCTGGTCGTCTGAACTTCGTCTTTCCTCGGGAATTGCTTCCAGGTGTCGAATTGAGGTTATGGGGATCCTCGTCACTTTACTGCTGGTTGACTGAATATCATCCACGTTTACTGATTCTTGCAATTGCTTGCGGTTGCATTCTGTTTTGTCACCCGTCTCGCTTTCATCTTCATCCCTCTTGCTCTTTCTCTTACGTACAGTTATCTGGTCAATCTTACTCGTTCGTTTAGTTTTGATTGAACCAATTGCAAGAGACTCATCTGGATTGTCGTGTTCTACCTTGAGTTTATTTCTAAAGCGATACTTCCACAAGACAACTGCAGTGAGTATAGGGACAGCTAAGGGATAGATGGATGCCAGATATGCCAAGATGACGTAGCGGTTGTATTTCGCGGTGAAACACTGGACAGAGTAATCTTTCTTTAAGTAGAAGGTACACTTCGTTTCGTCGATATCTTGGCACACTTTGTGACATGCAGGGGGAAGGGTTTCAAAGATCGTGGAGCAGGTTTGAGGATAGGTTACGAAGATAAACAGAAATACATTTCGATAGTAAATCTCTTTGGTTTCCTCAAGGATGGAGTTGATTTTCGTCTTGCTGTAACCATTGCTGCTTCTGCTGAGATACAGTCTCTTGAGATTGTAACACAACAAAGCAGTAAGAACGACACCAATAGTGAGAGAACAAGTGATCACTAGGTCATGATAGGCATTCATTTTCAGACGAGCATTGAAGCAATGCAATGGCGCAATTTGAAGGATGTTTAGCTGTACAAATTTCGCATATTTACTAATTGTAATCAGCGGCCCCGGCCATTGAACATAGGAGAAGGCGTCCATTGTACCAGTAGAGATTTGGTAGAAAGACACAACGATCTTTACCCGAGCTAGTATGATGTCAGAGAGAGATCTTTCAGTTCCAGCTTTACGTTTTCTCGTTTTGATCACCACAATGAGAATCACCAGGACCAACAAGAAGACTGCACAAATCTAAAAACGATGTCATAAAAACTATTTAACCTTACATAAAACATGCTGAACATGAATGCAGAAGCGGCTTTTAAGCTTTATTCATGTATACTTAAAAGTATACTTTTTCCAGTATATCTTATTCATATTATATTTATTGTTTCTTATATCTATAGTTGATATGTATTGTATAATATATTTACATGTAAAGAATCTTTAGGCCAAATGTTATTATAATATATAATCATAATTATTATTATTATTATTATTATTATTATTATTATTATTATTATTATTATTATTATTATTATTATTATTATTATTATTATTATTATTATTATTATTATTGAATGCATCAAGTTTTAATAGCTCTTATGGAAGATACATTCCAATGATTCTGAACAATTAAAGGTTTCAGCTCGAGGTTATTTGGTAAGTTTCTGTGTATTTCTTGTACTTTTGATCCGATATCCTCAAATTGAGACCTCTGTTAAGAATCATTGGAGTGTACCTTCGATAAGTATTACCTGAAATATAAGCCAGTGAAGTGCTGGACACTTAAAACAAGAAGCAACAAGTTTATAATGTCCTTTATTACAAACAGCACACAGAGGGCCTGTATAGCCTTCAGCACAATCGGCATCCATTCCTCCTCGGCATGATAGCGCCCGTGGGCACTGGTAGGGCTTAGGAAACGATCCATTGAAGGCTACTAAATTCTTATCATAACTGTCATCGAATATTTGAAGGTTTTTGGAAAAGTTTATGTAACGGTTTTTCTCGTATTCCGACTTCCACTGCCAGTAGTAGCCTTGGTCCAAAACTAGAGACTCGTTGTAACACGTGACTCCATAATCAAGACAAGGGTAACACCTTTCAAACCGATCCAGTCGGTATTGACGATCTTCACATCGACATGCTCTAAAACCTGCAAAGAGCTTGTATTCAGTTCCTGCAGATATAAAAAACATTATTAACTTAAAATGTTCATGTGAGGACGTCTCTTAGAGTGTCTTTGGATTTATCACACAACCATAAAAACACAATAGCAAGCCTTAAGTGCTTAGTCTCTTTACGCAACACACTTGAGCACTGATGAGCGTTGCACAACAGGAGTTACTGCAAAAACCTTGCGACCAACAATTAATTACACGACTTCAAATTTCAGTTGGATTTTGGATTTTACTGATCCACCAATCATGTCAAGGGGGCGGAGCTTATGCAAATGCCCTCAACGGACCTCAAGGGAAATAGTAAACGTGGATCAAAGTGCTACTATTATCAAAATCGTACAAAATTTAATTCTGTTGAAACCTCATTGAGTAATTCTTCGGGGGTCTAATAATCACCAATTGAAATCTTTAATCATCATCATCATCATCATCATCTTTATTTGTATCCAAATATTAGCAGATTTATAATCAAACATAACGTACATAACACGTGGACTGGATTAACATCGACCTATATATAGGTTATTGGTCGACTAACCAGCTTATAAAGCTGTGTGTTTTTACGAGTCACGCTGTATTTTAGCGAGCTTTTAGGTGAGCCAAAATGCAAGTGACAAGTAAAAAGTCACAAATAACATATTTATTATCCAATTCTGAAAAAAAAAACAATAGAAATGATGTCGTTTTTAACTCGTAGATTGCAATGCAAATGATCAGCTTACTACTTCGTGTATGACAACATGAAATGGCACTATTCAATCTAGCTAATTGTCTAACTACAATGGTGCCATACATAAAGTAGTAACCTATTGTGTCACTCACTCGCAAATGTGTTAACTATGCAACTGCGCATGCTCGACGGAATTGACCGCGGGCCGAAAGTAATGTGGGCTCTGGGTACGAGATTGAAGGAAATGATTTTTTATTCAGGGACTCCCGAAGGACTCCCGAACTATTCACGGATCAACGATATTTGCTTTTTGTTGTATACCAACTGTCAAAGTCATTTTTTCCGTGCTGTGATTGGGCGAGAGCGCATCACGTGAACGTCAACAATTAACACTTATTGACTGGGACCGAGGGAAACAGTATGTTTTGTGGTCGCGAGCCCGCCAAGGTTTCCCGAGGCTCCGCCGAGGGAAACTTTGGCGGTCGAGGGACCACAAAACATACTGCTTTCCCGAGGTCGCAGTCAATAAGTGTTTTGTTATATACCAACTGTCAAAGAACAAAATAAAAAGCAAAACGTCGCTGCCTACAGTTAAAGTTTTTTATCAAAATTCACACAAAACTGACCTTTTTTCACACACAGTTTTTCGGAGAAATGTTGCAGCTCTTTTGGTGGCATTCCTGGTTGGTTATCTATCTTTTTCTCGGAATAAATGTTGTATATTGGTCTTAAAAGTTTGACAATAAACACGAGTTTTGACTCATGCATGTCCGAATGAATGAATTTGTAAACGCGCGCTGCCAAAAACGCGCCTTCAAAGCTCAATCAACTTCCGGTTTTGTTATTACCTGTCAATAAAACTCACTGTTGCCCGCTGAGAGTTGTTGCTGGGGAAACAGCAAAATTTGTTGACGTTCACGTGATGCGCTCTCGTCCAATCAGAGCACGGAAAAAATTGACTTTGACAGTTGGTATATAACAATTAACATTTATTAACTGGGACTGAGGGAAACAGTATGTTTTGTGGTCCCGAGACCGCCAATGTTTCCCGAGGCGGAGCCGACACAAAACTGACCTTTTTTCACACATAGTTTTTCGGAGAATTGTTGCAGCTCTTTTGGTGGCATTCCTGGTTAGTTATCATCTTTTTCTCGGAATAAATGTTGTATATTGGTCTTAAAAGTTTGACAATAAAGACGAGTTTTGCCTCATGCATGTCCGAATGAATGAATTTGTAAACGCCCGCTGCCAAAAACGTGCCTTCGAAGCTCAATCAAAAAGTATATAAAGCGGAAAAAAGTGCTGATTCACCGAAACTCGTCGAATCGGTTCTTGGACCGCTTTTGTTCAGTTCTTGTTGTATATTAATGACTTCAGCAACTGTACTGATGCTTTTGAGTTTTATATCTTTGCAGATGACACAAACATCTTTTGCATGAATAAAAGTTTGCTATCGCTAGAAGCAACAGTTAACAATAATCTTAAAGCTGTTACTGATTGGCTAAATAATAATCATTTTGCACTAAATGTCAACAAAACTAGCTTCGTCATTTCCCATCCACCGTAAAAGAAAATAAATTATGTTATCCTAAATATTAACGACTAAAGAATTGAAAATGTTTCTCATATTAAGTATCTAGGCATCTTTATTGATTCAGTTGAAGTTGGAAACAGCTAGCACATTCAATATGTTGCCTCCAAATTCCGAAGAGGCTGTGGCCTTCTTTACAAGCTTTGACCCTTTTTCAATTCAAATTTACTTTTAAAATTTTATTATTCATTAATATTTCCATTCTTGACATATGAGCTGATAATTTGGGGAAATACATACCCTACTTCTATTGGACCAATCGTAATTCTCCAGAAAAGAATCATTAGGACCATGAATTTCTCTTCTTATGATGCTCATACTAGTCCAATTTTTTTTAAAAATTAGTATTATCAAACTTACAGACCTTATATATTACCAAAATTCTCTTTTTATGTTTGAATTTTATTCAAAGAAAATACCTTGTGCATTTGAAATTTCTTCACCTCAGTCAGTGATGTTCATAATTACAATACAAGGTTGGCTTTTAAAAATTATTTTTACATTCCTCCCGCTAGGACAAACTATGCTAAATTCAGTATAAGATTTGATGGGGCAAAAAATCTGGAATTCAACAACTGATGAGTACAAGGATTGCTCGTAATACAAATTCAAACGACTTCTGAAAAATGATCTTATAAACGATCTTATAAGAACGCCAATTTCCCATACATTCTATTTCTAACTTACGAAAATACATATATATCAAAAGCGTCATATCTCTAAATCGAAAACGTAAACGTTATTTACCGTGATGGATTCACAAAATATAGTTGTTATACGTTACACAAATGAAATTAGAACAAAATAGATAAAATCTTTACCTTTCGATTTTTACTTTTAAAGCGCTTCGATCACGTTGGATGTTTTTTGAAGTTTATACTTCATGTGTGCACTGAAGCGCTTCTAGTTTAGTCAATTCAAAATAGATGACTGTAATATTTGGCGATGTTGTTATGAAATCCCAAGTACCTCTTGTGTCCTATTCCTCTTTAAGACCTGATAAAGCGCCTTTTTGATTAGCAGACCTTTTCCTGATACTTGGCATAATTGATCACCCCTTTCGTATCCCGAGTTCATGTATGTTGTATGCCAACATAGAGGGGTCCCGTCTATAATTATGATGCCTACCTTTAGAACATTAACATTAGTGCAGACCCTTATTCTTAGTTTCCTTACCTTCAGGACAAGGCCGACAGTCAGAATGACGTCTTCCTGGTGCTCTGGCCTGACTGACAAATGTTCCATTGTCACACATTAGACATCCGTTCCCATATGCTCGCACTCCATTATAAGCAAGGCTGTCTTGATAAAAACCACCTTAAAATTGAATATAATGCATTGAGTGTAATTCTAGTGGAGTCCTGCTATCTCACACTCTGAAACATTTAATTATGCTGATAAAGATTTGAACAATCTCAGCCGCAGCTTGACTTATGTGAAAGATGGGATAGGTCAACTGAAAGAATTAGATCAGTTGACATAAATAAAAACATACCTGAACGTCAGTTGCAATTGAATCAGTGTTGAATTATATCCGTTTGCATTGTAGGAGTAGACCTCCTCAGAAGTGTTTCCGTAAAAAGATATACCATGCCATTACGATTGTAACATTATTGCGCACAATGTGGAAAGCAAGACACTGTATCTTGAATCCTAGCTATTACTCGACGTTGCATCATGACATTGCGTGTGATATCATATGTAAACACGAAATTAAGCAAGGTTGCTTCAACTCTCGGTAATCGAAACTCATAATACTTCAGTCCTTATGCTGCATGTTGGTACTGAGATATCAGTCACGCATCGTGTGAAATCACAGGGAAAACGGAGCTCACGAAATCACGGAACCGTCTCCTCACAAATTTTAGCGCAATCATGTGGTTAGCGTCTTATTAAAATGTACACCACGCATTACGTTTCAGGGTGCATCACGCATGCAGTTGATTGTGGGGTAATGAGGCGTCGAAGCTTTTTGCCATATTCGTACTACAAGAAACGTGTTCGATTCCCTTGAGTAACCAAATACTGCACAATAACCTAATAACTTACATCCTCGGGGACCCAGGGCGAAAGGGGAGGGGAAGGACCGGAGGGGGAGGGGGAAAGAAAGGAAAAGGGGAAAAGGACGCCCTGGGCATTTGACTACCCCAAACCATTTCCAACGGCAAAACTTAATCCTATTAGGGATATCCCACGTAAACAAGGTCATATAGCAAAAATATCTGGCACATCTCAATTAACGCTTGGATGCTATGACAGTTTAACATGTTTGTGTGTCAAGTTCTGCACACCGAGATCAGGCAAAATTTGGTATTAAAGTCAAACTTTTCCCGAATCCTGTGGGTAGCTTTGCAAACACATCTTGTTTCTGAATAATTTTCGATACAACCAGCTTCTGTTTCTGTTTAAGGTTTTCACTAGTCCAGTCCCAGACTCTCTTTCTTGCCGCTCCAGGACTCGCGGAGAAAGAGAGTCCAGTATAACTTGCATGCGCATGTGCAAAATGAGCCAATCAATTAATTAATTAGTATTTTGCGAGCTTGCAATATGCAAATGTCAGTGTTTGGTAGCAGTGGTAGTGATGCGTATCGAAAAATTCACAAATACGTCTTTCACAACTGTCCATCCGTAAATGGCCTGTAACTGCTCAAACTTTGGTAAAATATTATAGTTGGTTTTTCCAAGTGCATAGCTCACTGAATCAACAAATGGCTTTCCGAAATGAGACTGATATCGTGTATACAAAACACTTTCTTCTTCAGCCATCTGATCTTGAATCATTAGATGACTTTAGGATTTGTAACCACGCGATCACCACATGAATGTGGTGATCGCGTGGTCACTAAACTGACATGCGCATGCAAGTTATACTGGACTCTCTTTCTCCGCGAGTCCTGGAGCGGCAAGAAAGAGAGTCTGGGACTGGACTAGGTTTTCACGTGTCCGCTCGCTTTGTTTAAGAGGTGTTGCAATGCGTGGGGTCAACTTGTTTACTTGTGAATTTTAGACGAATCGAGCTCAACCGCACAAATGCTTCTGATTGGCCTCATTATAATTAAATTATAATGAGGCCAATCAGAGAGAGAATTAAGTTTTGCCGTTGGAAATGGTTTGGGGTAGTCAAATGCCCAGGGCGTCCTTTTCCCCTTGTCCTTTCCTTCCCTCTCCCCCTCCCCCTCCGGTCCTTCCCCTCCCATTTCGCCCTGGGTCCCCGAGGATGAATAACTTACGTACATTCGCATTATCACTATTATTGCAACTTATTATGGTGTTTTACCTGCAGGGCAGTCCACACATCTATAATTATTCTTGAAATACTTGATATAGCTACCAGATAGACATGGGGTACACGAAAAGCCACGGTCAAGCTGCTTACAGTTGAGACCCGTTCTGGACAAACCGCGGTACATTTGATAATCAGTCAATGAAAACTTTAAAGTCTCAGGTTCTTCAGTCAAGAGTCTAAAACATTAGAAGAAAAATCATTACTTTGTAGGCTTTTTAGGTAGGCATTACCTTAGATTGTATTAATAGAATGTGTGTTGATTGAAATTCGGTGTGTTTTGTGTTGTGAATTTACACATAACTCATGTACTCAGCCGTTGACACACAAACTCATGTTAAATCAACAATACCACAGGAATCCCAACGTTATGTCTATACACATCATTATGTTTGTAATTTATTTCGCTTTTTAGTCACCCACTTGTATCACACCGGAAGTGTAATTCGATAGTTCGGCATCTCTTGTTTACACGTGTTGTAATACTTCTAGCCAGGTTCCTCTCGAGTTGTACGCCCATCACATGTAAGTTTTTTTTATATATTTCTTGGTCATTTGTGTATATTTTAGTTTTCTAGTGTATAGTTAACAAATAGATTCCATTTTTCCGTGCGTCTGTACTCTAATCGATGCACAGATGACGTCAAAATGTGGTGAGAACAAAAAAGTACGCCACGAAACGAAGTCGAGTGGCGTGACTGTTGTTCTCACCACATTTTGACGTCTTCTGTGCATCGATTAGAGTACAGACGCACGGAAAAATGGAATCTATCTGTTTTATATAATATTTATCGAAACATTCCAACCAATCAGAGCGCGCGTAAGATTCGATGACGCCATCTATGTGTATGTACTCTAATCACACATGGTTGTTCGACCAATCAGAGCGCGCGTAATATGCCAATTATTATATAATTATCCCTTGCCTAATCTTTGTAATCATTTGTCATAGATTTCTCCGGTGTGAATTGAACATTAAAGACTATATTACTACACACTGGTTGACACATAATCCATCTCCTGTTTGTGATAAGGACTTTTTAGTTGGCCTGAATGATTTTTTTGGAAATCTGTGTGAGGATGCTGATTATCAAGAACCTGTGCCACTCCAGATTGACCTTAACACACAATCATCACCTAGGCTGAGTGGATATGATGTTATGATGGCCTTATCTAAGATAAAAAAGACTGCCTCTGGTCCAGATGGCATACCATACTGGGTGTGGAGGGATAATGCTACGATCTTTGCACCTATCATTTCAACTATTTGGAATTTATCTCTTTCTTCACACACCTGGCCAAAAGCTTGGAAGGAAGCAAATATCAACCCACTTCCTAAAGTAGATGCTCCGTCTGAGTACTCAGATTATCGTGGAATCAATGTGACACCAGTGATAGCCAGATGTTTTGAAAAAACTGTTCATCACAAATTCATGAAACAAATCCTGGAAGCTAATATCTGTTCAAGCCAATTTGCATATAGAGACAGTTGTAGTTGTACTGATGCTATGATAACAATGCAATATAACATTCTCAAATCATTGGATGAAAAGGACAATAGATGTGTTAGATTATTTACTATGGACTTTTCTAAAGCTTTTGATAATGTTAAACACTCATTACTCAGTCAGAAACTCAAGGCATTGGAATTGAATCCTTATTTAACTAACTGGTATTTAAATTTTTTAAAAGATAGAAAACAGCGAGTTGTTTTTAAGGGACCGTTCATTTTTTATCAGGGAGGGGGGGGCGGTGGAATTCCAGCAGGAGTCCATACAAAAAAAACTAGCCCCCCCTCTATAAGCCTGATTTTTTTAAATGACCCCCCCTCTCCCCCCAAAAAAATTCCACCGCGTTCCCTTCCCTCCTTGATAAAAAATGAATCATATCAAAAGTTTGTTGCAGTTGTATAAATGTTAGCAATCCATGTACTTTAATGTCAGATTATTTCGTTTTTCATGATCATTTACAGGCCCGTAGGCTGCATTCTGAATGGTGATTTGTTTCGGAATCAGGGTGGATCAATTTTCTGTAAAGAATAAAGCTCTTGCTCTTCTGAGAGCAAGCAGAACATTTTCAGAAACCATTTACAATAACAACATTATGCGAGCGCGAAGCGCGAGCCGCTCGTCAAAGTAAGGCATTAAAGTAACTCAAAAGTACTACATTTCTGATTCAGTAAATGAGTAGTTAGCATATATAACTAGTTTGGGATTTTGTAATATCAGTACATTTTAATTTGCGAGCGCGAAGCGCGAGCCGCTCAGCGATAGGCAGTAAAGTAGTAACTCAGAAATGTTCTATTCTGTTTCCCTTACTTAAAAATAACTGATAAAAGCTCATCGGTATGATGTTTTTGAATGGCCCCCCCTTTTGACATTGATTCTTCTACATGTGGCCCCCCCTCTATAGGCCTGATTTTTTTGAATGCCCCCCCCCCCAGATTTCCACCGCCCCCCCCCCTCCCTGATAAAAAATGAATGGTCCCTAAAGGTACAGTTTGTGATTGGCAATATGTAAACAAGGGCACCACACAAGGAAGTGTGAGTGGCCCACACCTTTTTAATATTTTTATTAACGATCTTACTATTAGAGATAACCCATGCACTTCAGTGGTTAAATATGCCGATGATACTACTCTCTTATGTGCTGTTAATAATTCTAGTTTTGATTATTCTATTGATTTGGTTGAACCGTATATGAATTGGTCAAAGAACAACAGCATGCCCATGTAATGTTAAAAAGTGCAAGGAATTGATTTTCAAAAAGAAGAATTGCACAGAAGCTTTTGCACCTATTAATAATATCCAGCAGGTTGATTCTTTAAAATTACTGGGAGTTACTTTTCAAAGCAATTGCAGGTTTAATGAACATGTTAAGTCTAAATTAGTTGAAGCAAATAGGGGATTACATATATTGAGATGTTTACGGAAAGAGGGTTATACCCAGGATGAGGTAGACTATTTTTTCAACTCTGTAATATTACCTAAAATAACATATGGCTTACCTATTTATGGTGCTTCTCCACCTGAACTTACAGTTGTACAAAATTTTCTAAAACGCTGCTTTAAGCGTAAGTATATATCCTATTTTATTGATATACAAGATTTAGTGCATAAAATCGATTATACTATTTTTAAGAAAGTAAGTAATAAGTCTAGTCACCCTCTCTTTCAATTTTTACCAAAGACAAAGCAGTCATTATACTTTTTGAGAAATAAGAGTAGTTTATTGCCTAGAGTTAATACAGTAAGGTTTAAGAACAGTTTTATAAACAGATTATATTTTAAATATAAATTTGCTATTTAACTTATATATTATCATAGATTTTCTTTTTTTGTATATAACTGTTTTTAATTGTGTATATGTATGTATGTATTGATATGTATTTTTATCAATATGAAATAAAGACATTATTATTATTATTATTATTACACTGGCGTCTCCACGATGCTCTATCGATCGGGGACACGACAAGGTGTCTAAAACACCTCTGATTCCCCCTCCCCCTCCTCCAATCCCTTCCTTCCCTTCCTTCCTTTTCCTCTTTTTCGTTCTCACAGAAACAAGGAAATATAAAAATTTGGAATTTTTGGTCGCTACAGCTATTCAAAGTTTGTGTCGGGAATCCCCAACACACTCGGCACCTTCTTCAACACAAGCCTCATCCTAATGCGCAACCAATGTCAAGACTTACATTGCTACAGCTACAAATTTGTAAGTATTTTGTGTTGGCAAAAACCATTTCATAGTCACAACCTTGATATTTGTTTGCAGGAGATATCTGTAGAAAAGATGATTTTCATTAACACCAAATGAAATGCCCAGAAATTTAGCAATAAGAGTAAAGGAATGACAACTAAGATGATATTTACACTTTGTGCAATAGTGAGTTGTTGTGAAAAGCGTCTTCTGCGATGTGATCAATAGGATTATCTGAAAGAAATCTGCAACAAAGAGATTAACTTAACTGTCACCTGTCATGGTAGAGCAGGAGAGTATAGAATTAGAGTAGAGTAGAGTAGAGTAGAGTATAGAGTAGAGTAGAGTAGAGTAGAGTAGAGTAGAGTAGAGTAGAGTATAGAGTAGAGTAGAGTAGAGTAGAGTATAGAGTAGAGTAGAGTAGAGTAGAGTAGAGTAGAGTAGAGTAGAGTAGAGTAGAGTAGAGTAGAGTAGAGTAGAGTAGAGTAGAGTAGAGTAGAGTAGAGTAGAGTAGAGTAGAGTAGAGTAGAGTAGAGTAGAGTAGAGTAGAGTAGAGTAGAGTAGAGTAGAGTAGAGTAGAGTAAAGTAGAGAGTAGAATACAGTACAGTGCGGTACAGAACAGAACAGTACAGTTTCGATACAGTTAAGTACAGTACAGCGGAGTACAGTACAGTGCAGTGCAGTGCAGTGCGGTGCAGTACATAGAGATTACTTCATAGAAAGTGCCGCGTACAGGTTTATACTCACGAGTTGTTTGTTCCTCGCTCGTTCGTAATTATTTGAACTCAAAAACATTTCCAGCAATGTAATATATTATCTCTTTGCGTTTTGCTGAGAGTGTTTTTGTTTTGTTGACGATTTATGAATTCTTCTACAGACCAGAAGAATCAACAGAAACAAATTTTGAAGATGCTTCCGCCATTTTTCACACTAGTTTTCGGAAGCCATTTAAGTGCTAAACATCAACTCAAATCTGCCTCTCATTGGCTGATTAGCTCTTTGAGATATTTTGATTGGTTATATTTCTCACATGTGAAAAGTGTTATACGCCACGCTGATTGGACATATCGCTGTTTTCACATGTGAAAATATAACGTATAGATTTCTACACACTGGCTTTATTCAATGAAATTCTCATGATACATATAATAAAGTAAAGTACAGTACAGCGGAGTAGAGTAGAGCACAGCACAGCACAATACTGCACAGCACAGTAAATGAACTTACATTATCTCAAGTTTATCAGCCCCATAAAAAGTTCTGTTTGTTATTGTCCTTATTTTGTTGTTATTTAGAAAGCTGAGTAAGATAGTAAAAAAACATAAATAAATCAAACAACAGAGTCAATCAAATTATCAATCAAAATCCAACAAATCAATAAATATTAACTTTTTGGATAATGTTTTTGTATAGCTGAGACGCAATTTTCCTACTTTACACACGTAACCCAAAGGCATACGGTCCTTAGAAAATCTAAGCAACTTACATGTACTTAAGAGATGGACAATTCATAAAGGTATTGTCTTCAATGTGCTGAATGTGGTTGTATGACCCCCACCTAAAGTACACATTAGCAAAGTATGACAAACTGCTTCGCCAGTATATGTAAAAAGAGTATTATGCCTTTTCAGGCACTTGACTACTTACAGGCTCAATAACGATGAGGGTTGTATGACCCACACCATTACCACGCCACACCACACCCACACCACAAAGTAAAGAAAAAGATATTGCTTAAAGTACAGAGTGACAAGCTACAGCTTTGTAAGTTTGAGAAAGGTTTACGGCCTTTTCAGGCGCGTCACTACTTACAGACTCACTAACGAGCGATTGATCATGAAGCGGTTCAGTGAAGTTATTTCGTTCTGGTGAATCGTTCTGTTAAAAAAAGTGTTAAGACAACAACAATTGAATCAATCAGAGAATCGTAATCAGCGAAAAACAAATTTCCAATTAAAAAATTTGTTTAAGGCCTTCTGCTAACAGCTTCTTTGGGACCATGAGTTGGTGTCCGTTTAGTGGAGGTTCGATTATAATAGCGTCCGATTGATTTAAGCAGAAAACTTGTTTTAGAAAGTTAGAAAATTGGTTACTGTACAAATGGATTAGAAACCTACAAATACTGTAGCTGTCTTTGATTCGTCACGTTGATAGTTTGTAGGTTATTAATTCCAAGAAACCTGAAATCCGAGAAAAACATATATTCAATATAAGGCTAAAGCTGGTGTCAATTAATCGCGCTTGCTTGATATGATTCTGCTATCCGCCACACTACCACTACAGTATGTGCGCCGGTTCTGACCAGTACCAGCTATATCAGACGATAAAAAATAGATTTTTGGCGTTTCGGCGGAAAAATACATTAGGGTCAATTAAATAATTTCAAAAGAAAACTAAACATTCACGCTATCGTTTGATGCTTCAAAAGAGTTTGAAATTAATTACAGACTAAGTATTTGAGGTAAGTGAAATACGTATCGCTAAAATTTCGGCTTTTCATATACAATATGTTGCTGGGCAACATATTGTATATGTTGATTTTCTGCTGAGAAGGTGGAACCGGAGAAATAAACAAATAGCACATCAGCACAACCAAGAATTGAACGCCAACCACCCCACTTCACGTTAAATTCAAAACGTTTATTCAAACATACAAAGTCTTTAGTCTTCTTGTTTCACTGAAGAATCCGTCAGGTAGATTTCTCAACTTGTTATCTGCGAAATCGCTGAAAGTATGAAAAAAGCAGGCCATATTGAAATCAAACCAACCGAGCATGTTTATGCCAATCCACTTCCCTTATGAATAATAAATAAAATTATCACCCGTCTCACATCCCCATCCCTACAAGTTCCACTTTCCCCCAGGAAGAATGTGACCTATTCATCTATTCACTACTTTGACTAGTTCCCCATAATGCCATAATGCCTTTTGTTGTTCAGAGGGAACTATTAACAGTGACCATAGCTGGAAAGAGCATAGCCTGCGTAGTCCCCTCCCCTTCCCTTTCCCTTCCCCATAGGACCGCTACGCAGGCTAGAAAGAGCACATCAAAATCAATAAAACTGTGAAGTTTGAAGGATATAAGTTGAAAAATCAAGGAGATACGAATTTTCAAAAATCGAAATTTGACATATCAAGTGTTTTTATACACAATTTCGTTTTTTCAAAATTCGTATCTCCTTGATTTTTCAACTTATATACTTCACACTTCACAGTATTGCTGATTTTGATACTCTCTTTCCAGCTATGGTCATTCTTTATAAGTTTGGGAACTTTTGGAAGTACACGAAAAAACCGTTAGTATGAAATGACTGTAGCAATTTACAAAATACGTCATTTACACGTATAAGATTACAGAATACGTCTTGGTAACTGTCATATTCGGATTCAGCATGAAAAATCAGTTTAGAATAGTTATGTTACCAGCCTCTATCCCAAAATGCCTTTTTGAAAATGCGCCTAGTCTATTTCCTGTGCTATATCCCAGTTCGGGTTTCCTGTGGTATAGCTAAAGCCGCGAGGGAATTGAGACGAGAGGGATGGTCTCCTCGCGGTCGTAACTCTGGTACCGCTTCTGGAATAAAACCCGAAAGTGTGGCTATAAAGTAGCTTATCTTTATCATATATCATAAAGTGCGGCAGTTTTTGCTGTTTCAAAGCGACAAAATGTTACAAAGTGAGGCTTTTGTGTTTTCAGTTTTTATTTCAAAGTGCGTCGAAAGCAACAGCTATTTCAAAGTGCCTCAAAATCATCAGAAAGTGCGAAGGTTATTTCAAAGTGCGACAATTATTTACCAAGTGAGTTGCAGAAACCGCTACTCACAAAATTCTTAAATTCTTTTTTATTCCCAGACAAAAGATCGTCTGGCTGGTCTGGTAGTTGCAAAGTGAAGCCGAGTGTTACTTTCTCGTGCTTTTCAAGATATACCTACTAAAGTGTTTTCACAGTACACAGACATTAATCGATCGTTTTTATTGCTATTATGAATTTTATGCATGTTGACATTGAACAGAGTAGTCAGCCATTCCATGTAATGTATTTAAGGCAGTTCGGGATTCATTGATCCTGCCGCCTATAATAACATCCGCTAAATTTCAAATTTTAAGCTTTTGCTCCTACATAGTGTACAATGTTGTTTGATAAAAAGTTTGCAGAATTTGGTCGATAAAATGTTATTTTTCTTCGCTAACAGTAGAATTTCCTCGTTTTTCAATCCCTGACTCGCTAGTGTCCAGACTTCCCACGGACAAGCAAACGTTCTATATTAAAAGTGCGTGCGTCCGAATGCGCGTTGAAGAAGTATGGTGCCCTCTAATCTTTTTTCACCTATTTTATATTAACTTTGTAGAATGGGTAAAATTCATTTTAATTCGAAAAAAAATTACTGGTATCCATGCATTCAACGTAGATAATTAATGGTAAACATCTCTAATATGTCCGCTGACAAACGATCCCCAAGTTTTCGAATTTTCAATATAGTATCATTTTTCCAATGTTAATTCATAAAGAAGTACTTCGAAGGTAATAAAAGCTTCTGTAGATCGAATACCTCAAATTCATGATCGAAATTACAGGTGCACGTTATTTTCTCGATTTTTTGGCCTGGTTTTAATTCATAGGAAACTGGATGACCAACGCTATTTCAGAGGAAAATATTTGCATATCGATATCTTTGGCGTCCTTTTTTGAATACGTATAGCTTAGTTAATTTAAAACCGAATGAGAAAATAGAATTATGCATGTGATTTATAAAGCTATAGAGAGTAGCAAGGAATAAAGTACATTATGGGAAATTTGCAAGTTGGCGGCCAAACTGCATTCCTTATTTCCGGTCGTAAAAAGAGCCTTTTTTCATGCGCTTTTATTCAAATTGAATGAATTCAATTTTAGAATATGAGAAACATGCATGTATTTGGCTTCTCGAAATCAGATTTTTTCCCCAAAAAGTCGTAAAACTAGTTTGTTTTCACGATGACACGATCTCCGAAAAAAACGTTTGTTGTTTAAATTTGTGGGACGTCTCGCGCGCGCTTGTTGAGTCAAATATGCGCAGAACAGGGTTCGCGCTGACATTAGAGGGCACCATCCTTAGCCTGGCACTTGAAAAAAATTTATTTTGCCGACGTCATGTCGCGCGGTCGATCTTTTTGGGGGTAAAAATTTCAAAACTAAATGCTAGAATCATTTCAAAATTTGTCAACTTTATCCTAATATAGAGCTACAGTAAAATGGCACTACATTATTATTTTTATTTCGTAAAATCGAAAATTTTTAATATTTTTAATTCTTTAGTTTAGATTATTTTTCTTTCTTTTCCAAATGAAAGGTGAAAATATGGACTTTCCGTTTAGAATGAGTTTTAAATGAGTGAAAAACGTGCTTTTTAGTCTATTTTATTGGAAACTTGCTATATATAGCAACCTTTCGAGCAACATCAAACGGCTCCCTGATTTATGATCTGTCATATATGGTTCTGAACATCTGTATACATTTTAAAACTATAGGGAGCTACCTAACATGATCAATAACTTCACTTGAGCGTCATACTTACAGATACTCTAGTTCAACGGTATTGCGAAATAGTCCACGAGGCGCGGTAGTAAGTCGGTTTCTTGCTAAATACCTGAAACCACGAAACCGATAATTATGAAGGAATGTATAGATTATGATATTAATGGGAAAATGAATTAAATAACCCATCAACAGATTTAATTAAACCAACATTTTGTATAAATTAGATGCTACCTATAGTAGTCAAGCTCTTCTATGAGAGAAAATCGAGGAGGGGAACTTAATTACTCCTCCTCAGACCCCTTCCTCCCCCTTCCCCTCCAGGCCCCCACCAAGCAATGACCAGTAATCGCAAGAATAGAATAGGAAACAATATCTGTAAGCACCCAAACATTAGAATTTCATTCAAGAAGTAAAGGAATGCGTTTTCAAGTTTGTGTATTTACAGGCGTACTAAGTTTATCCAAGAGAGTATTAGTAAGACTAGTAAGAGAAAGAAAACTGTTCTCATGATAATTCCCTGGTGCTATTTTTAGATTTCCGCGCGCTACAGTAAAAACCCGCATATAAGAACCACTGTTTTTCGAGGTTAGGCTAAAATGGTTCTTATGTAATTGGTATTTAGTGAGAAATTAGGCTAAGGTGGTTCTTAACTGGTTCTTATATACAAGGCAAAAACAATTTCCATTGTATATGGTGTTTTTGTCATTTAATATAAACATATACATGCCTTTTCACCAAGTACAGTGGTCTTCTAAGAAATTCTTATAATAACACAAAGTTTTTTTGGCAAGAATAAAAAAACATACTTTTTTAATAATAAAAGAAACATACTGTTTCACTAAACTGATAGTCTGTACTGTACTAACAGTCTGTCCTGTACGACATTTTATCTGATCAACTTTACTTGTGAATTTACAAGACTACCTAGTGCACCCTGTAATTGTCTAGCCCTTGAGGAATAATCTTGTGATCTTCCGAACTTATGTTAAGTCATTCTCTGGGGCTGGGATCAACGACATGGTCCACTACATTAAACCTTCTTTGGAGAGGAATCCCGATGAAATAATTCTCCATGTAGGAACAAATGATGTAAAATCCAAGGATGCCAAAGAAATAGCTGAGAAAATCGTTGATCAGCTGGGCAGAAGTATTCGAGATGAATCACCACATACCAAGGTAACGATTTCTTCAATAATTGAAAGATCTGACGATGACTCACTAAACACAAAGATTAGAGAAGTTAACAAGATTACTAGTAAATTTGCTATGCAAAACCAATGGTCCATAATTTCGAACGCTAACATCAAAAAATCGGATCACCTCAACTCCAGCGGTCTTCACCTGAATACCAATGGCACTAAACTTTTAGCAAGTAATTTTATTACTTATATTGAGAATAGTCATTGAGAATCGCGTCACTCTGAAAACTCTGTACCTTTAATGAATATAAATGAAAATGACAATCTTAATATTTTCCCCGCTAATCGTGGTTTTAAAATTGCTAGTTTAAATATTACTAGTCTTCCCAAGCATATCGATGAGTTACGAATTTTAATGTCATTTCAATCTCTTGATATCTTGGCTATAAATGTGACTAGGTTAGATGAAACTGTTAGCGATGGCGAAATACACATTGAAGGTTATGATATTGTTCGTCGCGATAGAATTTATAATGGTAGAAATGGAGGTGGAGTTTGTTTTTACATACGTTCAACTATTAATTACACTATTCGTAATGACCTAGAATCAAAAGAACTAGAACTCCTTGCAATTGAAATTAGGAAGCCCAGGTGTAAGCCATTTGTAGTCACTACTTGGTATAGACCCCCAAACTCCGATTTTGAACTGTTTTCGAGTTTCGAAAAAGTTGTTGGGAAAATAGACTCTGAATGCCTCGAGCATATAATTGTAGGAGATATGAATTGCAATTATATTGCTCGTGATATTAACACTAAAACCCTCCTGGGTGTTTCAGAAATTTACAATCTAAAACAATTAATTCAAGAACCAACTCGTGTTACCCCTTCTTCTAGTTCATTGATAGATTTAATCTTTACCAGTGCCCCAGATAATGTATCATGCAGTGGGGTTTGCCACATAGATATAAGTGATCACAGTCTAGTTTATATGTATCGTAAAATATCAACTTCACCTCACTCAAAAGGCATTACTAATGTGGTCTTTAGGGATTTCAGGCTTTTCAAAACAGCTGAATTCCGAAATGAAATTGCAGTACAGCCCTGGGACTCCCTCAGGGGACTCTCTGATCCTGAAGAGATGTGGTCCAAATGGAAATCTTTGTTTCTAACTGTTTGTAACAAGCACGCTCCCATTCGCACTAAACGAAGTCGTGCTAAAAAAAGTCCCTGGATCACTAATGAATTAAAGAAAATGATGTATAATCGAAATCGTCTGAAAACAAAAGCCGTGAAATCCCAGGACCCGGCAGATTGGGAAGCCTATAAGAGAATTAAAAATACAGTAAATAATAAAATCAAATCTGCCAAAACAAAACACTATGACACTGCATTCAAGAATTGTAACAAAAATTCACGCAAAACTTGGCAAAAAATTAATGAAATAACTGGCCGAACAAACAATAAGTCCATTGTCAATGCTGTTAAACTTCAGGGACAATCCATAAATGATCCATCTCAGGTCCCCGAGGTCTTCAACAATTATTTTGCCGAAATAGGCCCGGAGCTTTCGAAACACATAAAGAATTCAACCATTTCTTTTAAAAATTATCTCAGTGAAACAGATAATCGGTTTGAGTTCAAAGAAATTAATCAGTCACAAGTGTTTGCCTTACTATCCAAGCTCTGTAAATCAAAAGCCACTGGGCTTGACAATATTTCAGCCAAACTTCTAAGAGAGTGTTCTGACTTAATATCTAAATCCTTAGCTTTATTATTCAACCTCTCGTTAAGCACTGGCATTTTTCCAACGGACTGGAAAAATGCTAGGGTAACTCCCCTTTATAAGAAATCCGGGGAACAAACAGACCCGAGTAATTACCGTCCGATTTCAATTATACCTGTAATTGCTAAAGTATTCGAGCGTATAGTGTATGATCAGCTATACGCCTATCTCAATGACAACGAGTTTATTTCAAATAATCAATCGGGTTTCCGCTCTCTTCACTCAACTACTACTGCTCTCTTAGAAGCTACTGACAGTTGGTCACTTAACATTGATAATGGTCATGTAAATGCAGTTGTCTTTCTAGATTTAAAAAAGGCCTTTGATACAGTAAATCACGAAATTCTCTTGTCAAAACTCTCTTTTTTTGGTATTCACATAGTTAATAGAGGGGAATGGTTAGGAAGCCTTTTGTTACATTTCTTTGTTCTAGTCTGGATGTTGAACTGGTCTTGACCGTGCACAAAGTTTGTTTAAATTCATTAGAAAATGGCTATATGAATGAACCAAAATGTTGTCTATTGGATTATTTATTGAAATATTCTAATATGATTAATTTTGAACTAGAATACATCGAACAAGCAGCGGAAAAGAAACATTTGGGTTCAGTTGCTCAACCATGGCAATTAAGGCGAAACAATGAAAAAATAAAAGATTTGTGCACGGTCACGGTTGAAAAAAATGAACAAAGACATATAACAAAAGGCTTCATAACCAGTCCCCTTTATTAACTATGGGTATTCAGGGTCCAAGCTTAAAGTGGTTTACTGCTTACCTAAAAAACCGTACTCAGACTTGTTTAATCAATTCTTATAAATCGTCTGATGCAATTTTAAGTTGCGGTGTTCCGCAAGGGACAATTTTAGGCCCGCTTTTATTTTTACTTTATATAAATGATCTTCCAAAATGCTTAGTACACTCTCGGCCAAGGATGTATGCGGACGATACCACCATTACATATGCTAGTAGCGATATGAATATCATTAATACTAATATTAATCAAGACTTAAAAAGCATACATTCTTGGCTGATTGCCAATAAGTTGACTCTTAACATGACAAAGACTGAGTTCTTGATCGTGGGATCAAGACAAAGATTACTGCACATCAACGAAGAGCCAGAATTTTCGATTGATGGTACGTCTGTTAAGCAAGTTGACAAGACTAAGTATCTTGGAGTTGTTGTCGACAAAAATGTAAGCTGGGATGGACACATTGAAAAAATTTCCAAAAAGATTGCCTCTGGAATCAGCGCAATTAAACGCATACGAACTTTTGTTCCAAGTGAGACCCTTCTCACCATCTACTCAGCTCTAATACAACCTCATTTTGACTATTGTAGTGTGGTGTGGGGGAACTGTAACAAAGGCCTTGCAGAAAAGCTGCAAAAACTACAGAATCGCGCTGCGCGCATTATCACCTTCTCTAGTTATGACAGCAACGCTGATGAAATCATTGACAGCCTTGGCTGGAAGAAACTATTTCATCAACGTAAGGTTGCTAAGTCAATAATGATGTACAAGTCTTTAAACAAGCAGGTTCCTGATTACCTTAGTAACATGTTCACTTTGAATGATACGTCATACCAACTAAGGAATTCAGACAATAAACTCAAAGTGCCTCTCCCTCGAACTGAATACGGGAAAAACCGATTTAACTACGATGGGGCGACACTTTGGAATAGCCTGCCCGTTGATTTTAGACAAGGGCCATCGCTAAACAGTTTTAAAACGAAAATTAAGTATCACAGTTTTTCAGAGTGATACAGTTCTCAATTAAAACACGGCATTCATGTAAAACAGTTTATTTATTTATTTATTTAAAGTTATCATTATTATTTTATGTAGATATTCCTAGAGAGATTTTATATTCATATTGTATATATTTATTATACCTTATATTTTTTATTTAACTGATAGAATCTACCGTGTTTAAATAAATAAAGTTCTTCTATTCTAACCATCAACAATAATCACTTTAAGCACCCTGTTTTCTCGAATAGTCTTCCAAAAAAAGTTTTTATATTGACAGAGCGTCTCCTTTTTCACCAAAACAACAACAACAACAAAAGAGGAATATAAATCCAAATCAATGTTGAAACCTTTTATATAAGAACCAGTCTAATTTCTTAGGCTGAAAGTGGTTCTTATTTAACAGATGATTAAAAAGCAAATTTTAGTCTAGTGGTTCTTAATCCACTGGTTCTTATTATGCGGGTTTTTACTGTATTTGCTGGAAAAGTATAACCATATAATGACAAGATCACTCGCTCACTGTTAGCTTTTTGCGATCGAAGAAATGCATGTTATCTGAAAAGAATCTAAATTAAAATTTGATAGTACGTTAATAAGATTAAAATGGATCAGAGATGTAGAATATTATTATTCCAAAGACGAAGGGGCTACCGCTTTACAGCATCGCTTTCACTCATTCTTTTGTAAACATGTATGCAAGTTCTGCAACGCTTCTCAGTCTCATCTTTGAAACTCGGCCGAAAGTCTTTCAAAAAGTCCAAAAAGTATCGGAAAAAGTGTATTCTGGAAAATATCTAACTTATGGTTGTCACAATAATCCGTAATAAGCTTTCCAGTACTATCCAAAGTGTCTGAGAAGCTTGCATTACAACAGTACACCTCCTTTCTGTTTTCGTCTGACCAAACATCAAAGTGGTAACAAGATATCATTCTACTGAGGACCTCAGCCTACAGACTCGACTTCCCATAAATAAAATGCCACAGCTCTGGCTGCGTCATCAAGAACTCATTGCTTTGTGAATCAAATGTAATTTTTATCACGATTTAAGTTTTGTCCTAAAGTTTGTCACAGGAAAATAAAAGGGCGTAGATTGTTTCACCCAGATTGATAATGAAATTGTGGTCGCGGAAACGAGTTACTATGAGGCAAAAATTTCACAGATCATGATCAGACAATGTAAAGTACAATAGTCAGCTAGTGTTGCCAAATCCAAATTCAGGCATTTGTATGTATTTTATTCAGTGTTTATAAAAGTCTCAACTGATCACAGAATGAATTACTGTAAGTTCGCTCTTAGAAGGGATGTAGAAAAAAATCCTGGACCCTTCACAGTCCTTGATCCCACCCAAACAGTTTGTGCACCATATAAGCTAATGTTCAATTATTTGGATTAAATGCTGGTCGCCAATGTGTAGCAATGTCACTGTGTGCATTGATTTATAACTGGCAAGAGGAGTCCAATTAGTGCTGCACAAGACAGTAAACGTTATGAATATTGGGAATGAGTTATATTGTACATTGTCAAGGTTGTACAATCAAGACTTTTTACTACTGACAGAGTTACCTAACATGGTAACAGTAGTAGATACCAATTATGAGATTCAATACAGTCATAGTTACACTGGTGATATACATGATATTTCAGCAACTGTTGATTTCCTTTAATGTATGCCCTTAGGTAATGTTTTGCAAATTTTAATGGGAGAAAATTACCATTCATTTCTATTAACTATTCAATGTAACACAGTAGCCATTTACTGTAATGGTGATGAGAGATTTACAATATTTGATTCCAACAGCCATCTCCATATTGACACATACGTCTCCGCTGCAACTGCCAGAGCACCGTGTTCAAGCACATGGCCCACTGTACAGTAGCCCGAGTGAACGCAACTCTGTGCGTCTAGTTAACTAGAAATTCAGTCCTCAAATCATCCCGCAGAAAGCAGCCATTGTGAATTACTTTACTGCAAGATTTTTGCGGGTTAGACTACAAATTACTTGCGGCGACATTTAGTGTGAAAATTCTTACAATCAAGAATTAAAACAAGTAGAAATTCATCATTAAAAGTGTAAGATTCAAAATTTACAAAGGAATAATTTATTTTGGACTTTTTTTCCGTAAATAAGTGAGCCGATGGTCCTCACCGAGATACACACATTGCTGGTTTTCAGCATTTATTGATGACTATTAAACATCTGACAAACCTGAAGCTTAATACCAAATAATGTGCTATTATTTCCAAAATTTTACAAATAACGAATCATAAAGGATTACTTACATTTGTCCAGCAATAGTATTTCTTATTTCCTACATTTTCGTTAAACTTTACGCAATAAACAATGTTATTATATAGTTATCTCATTACGCGCGCTCTGATTGGCTAAAAACTGTGCTCCATAAGTGAACGGAGCACGGTCTGCTGACGTCAATTCCGGCTTTTTTGTTTTCAACAAAATGGCTGAATTTCCGATTTTTCATTTTGATTTTTCTGAAGTTATTGATGATGAACTTATTGAACTTGAAATAAACGAAGCAGGAGAGAAGCACACTATAGCTACAAAAACAGACGTGACGGAAAAGCCAATTGAAGGTGAAAAACCAGGAAGATTTCCAAATTTAACAGAGAGCGAGGTCGATGAAATAGTAACAAAATCTGAGGCAAAACATACCAAAGAAAACACCAAATGGGGTGTGAACGTATTTGAAGGTAACACAAGAATACTTTTAATTCGATATTTTTAGATAGAATATTATTTTTTCTGCTAATTACAAGTAATAAACGAAAACGTACTAAATTTTTGGTAACACGATCTCGCTGTACTCCGGAAAAGTTTCAACAATTTTTAAAACACAAAAACAGATGTTTTTGAGAACAATTTTGTCTTTTTTTAATAGCTTGGTGTAATGAAAGAAACATCTCAACGTCAATCCATGAAATGACAAACGAAGAGCTTGATAATTCATTGAAGAAATTTTATGCTGAAGCAAGAACAAAAGATGGGAAAACTTATTCACGATCATCACTCTTGTGCCTAAGGAATGCTATCGAGCGACATCTGAACAACCCCAAGTATAAAAGAGGCCTGTCGATCTCTAAAAGTGAATATTTTCAACAATCCAACAAGCTTCTCAAGAGTCACATTAAAGTCAACAAGAGAGAAAATAAAGAAAATACACAACACAAACCTCCGATTCCCATTGGTCTGATCTTGCGAAGCTAAAAACATCCAGTGTTTTGAAAGGCGACAATCCGTGGGGCCTTCTAAGAAATGCATGGTTTAACATCTGTCTTTACTGGTGCAGAAGAGGAAGAGAAGGACAGAAATCTTTAACAGCTTCAAGTTTTCAATTTTTGGTCGACGAAAACGGCCTAGAGTATGCCACAATGGCTCACGACGAGGCCTCGAAAAACCATCAAAGTGGCTTCATTGATGACCAAAACAACGAGAAACAAGCCAGATTGTATTCCACCTCTGATGATCCTTGATGGATTAAAATGCTTGAAGAAATACATCATTATTCAGCAAACTCAACACCAACTGTACAGCACTGTTTCAGTATCCCAAAAGATCATTTACCGCTAAAGATGAAGACGATCAAGTATGGTACGAGAACAAGCCGTTGGGTGTAAATAGGCTTGGTGGGATGATGAAAGAAATCTCCAAATTGGCTGGATTGTCCAAGACATACACCAATCATTCTGTAAGAGCTACCGCCATTACATTGTGGTCAAATTTTCGGATACCAAACAGGCACATAATGTCCATTTCTGGTCACAGAAGCGAAACCAGTTTGCAAAGCTACAATAGCCGCCCTTCGAGCGAACAGCTGAGGAATTGTTCTAACGTCCTTTCGTATGCTGTTAATGGCAGTAACCAGGCAGAAATGCAACCAATGTTATCATTACAAGGCCAGCAAGAGTCCGTTGGACAGCCAGTAAATCAGCTAGTTGTGAATCCTCAAAACAACTTACAAGGAATGTTTTCAACTTGCACAATTGCAAACCTGCACGTTTTCTTTGACAGAAAGTCGGTTGCTTGAACTCTAGCTATCGTGTTAGTTTCCTCATTTTAACATTGAAAACTTGGTGTACTTTGAATTAAATAGCATAGTATTTTGTGCACTTTGAAGAAACAATAATTTGGTGACAACATTTGTTGATCTATTTCTCGAAAAACTTTTAAATACTTTTGCTTTTCAACCAACTAAAACATCACTTCGAATGTATTGTTTCGTAGCCAATCAGAGTATTTGTTTACGCAGTGGCGACAGTTATGCATAGTTGGGAGAATTTACGATGGATCATTTGTAAAGCTTCATTTTTATCGATAATAAAAATGTTTTACTCATTCATTTTTTTTATTTATTTCTATATGATAAAACAAATAGAACAGCTTTTTCCGTGCTCCGTTCAGTAATAAAGCAGGAAGTGACGAGAGCACTCAAGAAGTAGGGAGCACTCGCCGTACACTTCTTTCGTGCTCTCGTCACTTCCTGCGTGCTTTATTACTGAACGGAGCACGGAAAAAGCTGTTCTATTTGTTAAATAAACTGATTCAGGGTAAACTCAGTAAACTCTATAGTTTGTCCTTTTTAGAGCACATGGCCAAATAATCGTTTTTACGCATGCTCTACCACAGGTAGCCCAGTCTAATGTTTGCTACAAGAGGCACAGGCAGCCCAGCCACTTTTCCTGACGATGTTTATTTTAATAATTTATTTACTATTTTATTGAAACGCTAAAAAGACAAAAAATGCGCGCTTGTTTTAATTTGCTTGGCGCGCCCTCTTGTTATGTATGGGTTTCTTGTGGTAATATCCTCCCGATAGCGCACGCTTGTTGTGAATGGGTTTCCTGTGACGATCCCGCGGGACAAAACTAGTTTGTGAGAAGGTGTGAAACACGAGTCACGTGACAAAATACATTTTCGCTTGTGTTTCACCAGTTAAGAAAGAAAATATCGACTTTTCTTCGAATATGTAAACAAAGTATTTATGTCCAAACAACTTAAAAGTTTGAGTGTTCAAAGTTTATTATTTGACGAGAATTTCACCTAGGAAGCTTTGACTCGCGATGGACGGATGTGTGCCCCAGTTGGATTGGACACATTTCCGTGAAGCGCTCAGTTTAGGTTTGGACTGCAAAAATTACGTCTTTGGAGTGTTTTAGCTAGGACGCTTCATAAGTTTTTATGTTCATATAAGATTTCGAAACATTTATTGAACAAAAACTTACTCCAGCTGAGAATTTGCAAAAAAATATATACAAGAAGATTGTAAGCAGTTCTAATCAGTTATATACAGAAATAAAGTAAATTTTGAAACTGTTATGTATTTTTTGTTTTCTTGGGCTTGAATTTGTTGGGCTTTGTATGTTGATCGATTTATCTGGCTTCGGCGGTGTATACACATCTACTATTTCAACCCATATCAATGAAGATGGTTCCTTTACTCTTTCAATATTCTTGTATACCCAATATCTTCTCATTCCAGATATATTCAGTGGCTAGTGTGTTTTTTCCTTTTTCCGTGTACGGGAATGTCCACTTCACGGTACGTCCTAACTTGCGTTCATCATTAATTAAGCTTATACCAGTTGTAGTTATAAAAACAGTTGTTGAATCTTTCTTTATATCCTCTACCGAAACGGATTTTCCTTCGCATCTGTTTACCATAACCTACAAGCCGAAATAGAGTCGTTTTCGTATGAGTGGGAACACTGTACGGTTACGATACGATACGGTTACGGCATAAATTTCGAATGTTTTTATAGACATTACGGCACTGACACGGTCACGGTACGGCGCGGTAAGTTCCCCACTCATACGAAAACGACTCTAACCAATTAAACTTAAGTAAGTGACTTAGCTTATTTTCATGTGTCGATGTAAGCTTAAGTTAGATTATTACAAGGTCCAAACCTAACTTACCATATATACATGTAAAATGACTAACGTGTTCGGTATCTCCACTACAGCTTGTTGACATGACTTTTTCTTATAGTTAAGTAAAATTTATAAACAAATAAATTTGTTTAAACAACGCAACTATGAGCTTTTGACCTATGTACGTAAAACGTCCCTTCGGAGACTGTTCGACTTATTTTACGATACTTCAACGAGTGAAAAACCCCGAGCGCTTCACGGAAATGTGTCCAATCAACCTGGGGTACACATCCTTCCATCACGTGACTCGTATTTCACACCTTCTCACAAACTAGTTTTGTCCCGCGGGATCGCCACAGGAAACCCATTCACAACAAGCGCGCGCTCGTCCCGTGGGATATCGGGAGGATATTACCACAGAAAACCCACGCATAACAAGAGCGCGCGCCAAGCAAATTAAAACAAGCGCGCGCATTTTTTTTTTTTTTTTTTTTTTTGTCTTTTTAGCGTATCAATTAAAATAGTAAGTAAATTATTAAAATAAACATCGTCAGGAGAAGTGGCTGGGCTGCCTGTGCAAGAGGTAGCCCAAAAACTAGCGAAACATTTTCTACGGGCAATGGGGAAATCCCCATTCACTTAACTGGTCGTACCCAAAAACTAACGAAACAATAAGGCTACAGTATAACTTAAACGTTATGCTCACGAGACTTCAAAGCCGTGACGAACAATGAATGAAAACTATATAAATAAATTGGTGTTTTTAGCTCCATTTTTTATCTAAAAGAATATTTCTGCCTATTTTGTGTTCCAATTGCCTGTTTGTTTACAGTTCAAGTCTGATTATTAGTAGTCTCGACCGATTGTAGTGAATTGCCAAACTCGCTCAACAATACGTTTTTATCTGTCAGGCGCGTAGCAATGAAATCTAATCTAGTCAACAATTAGACTACGTACGAATTTTCTATCGGCTTACAGTTGACGAGGGCGGAACCAGAAGAGTAGTCTAATGGTTTTAGTAAAAATCTACTAGTATTCTAATGCAAAATTTTGAAAAAAATTAGTGATATATTAATTTTCAATCTAAAAAACTGAGAAATTTCGGAAAGCTACGCATAAAAATTGTAGTTTCAATGGGAACTGTCTTTCTTTGAAAGAAATTTGGAAGTCGAGGAAAACTGGAAAAGCTCAAAAACAAACAAACAAACAAAAAAACAAGCATACAAAACACAAGAAGTACGGCGATTTCGATTCTTTGTATTGTTCGGGGCGAAAAAAGGAAATAGGATCGAGCTGACCAATGCGTCTCATCGTGAACTGATTCGGTGAGAGTAAAGCTTTTCAAATTATTGCTTCAACCTAAAGGACTCCTGGAGAAAAAGATAATAAAAAAGGTTATTTTAAACTTACGCATTCCCTGTTTATCGTATTTAGAAAGTTTTTTGTCTTATCTTTTTTTCAAACAATACCGTTTTTGTCCTCACAAATGACTACTACTTGCTCGCTTGCTGAAGAGTTTTTCTGTCTGTGACTTTGCAGTCATTCACGCCCAAAATCGACCAAAAACGAAAACAAAGTAATTTTTCACTTAAGATTATTTCTTTTTGCTATTATACTTGAATATTGATTAGTCATCTTAGATAGTTTAGACTTTTGGAAGCACGGTCCGTAGAGGTAGGTGATTCAACTCTGTTTTTTATCAGTAAAATCACAAAAATTTCCCAGCTTATATATCAACATATTTGTATTTGTTATTTTGTATAAATATCACTCGTGGTTTTTATGACAAATATAATTACAAACCATTTGCTGATAATTTGCAAATTACGAATCCCTATTTTATGTACTCACCTTCTATCATTATTAGAAGGTGAGTAGAGCAGCCAATCAATTCAATTCAAAATAGCGGACGGCAGCGCAAAGAGGTTATTGAACTGTGGATAAACAGTGACGAAAGTAATAAACAACTACAACGCGCCGACTGATTCAAAAACAAGAAGTGGTTTTACATTAAGGAATCCACCAGAGCAAATAGATGAGCAGCACTCAAAGTAATAACAACATCGTAAGGGAGCGTTCATTTATTATGCCTCGGATTAGGCTGGAGGAAAATTAGCAGAAAGCGGGAAAAAAAATCACAGCCCCTCCTACTATCACAAACTTTTTCACATAGCCCACCCTATTATCAAAGACAATATTACAAACCCCCCCCCCAAAAAAAAAGTGTTATAATATTAAAATGTTAATATCACATACTTGTATTGGATCTCAATATAGCCGGACAGTTGATCTCTTTGTAGCTGATCTTCCTGATCTTGTGATAATTGTTTCTGGAATTGTCACTTCATCTTCAAATTCATCATCAAATTCATCATCTGTACTCATCCCTACTACAAGAACTTCATCATCTGAACTAGTGTATTCATCGTCACTTGTGGCTTCATCTTCGTCACTAAAAATACATTTTTCTGCTGTATGACTGCTCTTGTTGCTGGATTGGAAGTAGATGCTATAGCAAGATGACTTTGGATTCTTTTTATCCAGTCGTTCTTGTTCCATGGTATGAAAGTTTGTAACTGACTAAGGTAATGCTTTAGTTCAAGTTTGGTTAGAGAAGACAACTGTCCATTTCGGTCTAGTTCAGTCCAGTTGTAGTCGCCAAATGACTTTGCCTGTTTGAGTAACTTCTTCCTTTGTCTTTCTCTGGCTCGCATTAAAGCACAAGCTTTCAGCTCCTCCAAGTGTTTCACATACGATTTGACATGTTCTTCGTTGACAATGTATTTGGCTGCAAAATCTTTGATTTCATTTTCATTGGAAATCGATATTTCATCATCTCCAAACAGTTTCTTTAAATTTGCTGTCGGGGCAAACTGATCAACTGGCCTCGGCTGTCCATCAAGTGTATCGGTGGGTGTCCTAAAAACGTCCATGTAATGACCTTCATTTTCCTTATCGGGATGAGGTTCTGGAACTCTGTACATGATTGGGCCTTGCCATTCTGTGTCTTTACGCCAATTGCAATGCGCACGAACATCCTTTTCTTTGCATCCATCCTTGACAAATTCCATGTAAAGCTCGCCAACTCTATAATGTTCTTTGATAAACTTCATAATTTTGGCACAATAAAAGTATCCTTGGAGTTTCCGTCTGAGCTACAACAGAACTTTTGTTGAACTGGTTCTCTACACTCCATATTTTACTTTTCGATCCCCCCCTTCTCAGCTAAAAAGTATTAAGAAGCCCACCCCTTGTTGAGCAATCATTTTCTGAAGCCCCCCTTAATTTTCCTCCAGCCCACCCCGAGGCATAATTAATGAACGCTCCCTAAGATGGTGGTAAACGGTTACATTTGTTAGTCAGTCTTTATTCGTTCAATAAAATCCAGGCACCCGCGCGTGTCTTTAAAGATCCGATAATTTTACGCGTTCAATAGTTTACGGGAAATATTCCTGGAGTGCGCGATCACCCGTAGACTTGCTTGTAAAATTGTAGAAATTGGAATTGGCGTGCGATTGGATATAAATCCGAAAACGTAACTCTTGCGCCGAGTTAACGGGTCCGTAAAGCTATAGGATCTTTCGAGAAAACGGGCTCCTGGGGCCGGTTGCATAAACCTTAATACGACGAACTTAAGAGCTTGTTAAGTATGCTTTATGCAACTCACGTAAACGAGCCCGTACCCAAATCTTAAGGAGGCTTCCTACAATTTCTCTAGTGCTCGACTGGTCAACTTGAAACGGCTGTAGTTCTTATATGAAAGCATCCACAGTTATGAACTTTCGTCCGCTTATAATTTCTAGCTACATAAAGACTGAAGTTTTTAATGGTATGTGTTTTATTTACATCGGGGTTACCTTAGCGACGAAACGATGACGTCACCGTTTTAGATCCCAAGCAATTTTACGCGTTTTTCGACCTAAA
Source organism: Telmatactis stephensoni (assembly GCA_029948255.1). NCBI lineage: Eukaryota > Metazoa > Cnidaria > Anthozoa > Actiniaria > Isophelliidae > Telmatactis > Telmatactis stephensoni. The sequence goes on along the minus strand of JALIZF010000949.1, from coordinate 74,573 downwards.
CTTTTAAAACGACACACAAGGTGTTAATATTTAGGACTTTGCCTAGCGAGCAGCATACGAATTTTGGAGAAATTCCTATAAGCGAGTTTTGAATTATTCGAGGCGCAATTTTTTAACCCTAAAATTACAATTTCTTGTTAGTTTCGATTCAATAATTTTAAAAGCAAAGCAGCATGACAGCTCTTGGACTGTCCAAATGTTATTCATATATCAGACTACCTTTCACCAAAGCCGGAAAAAACAGTTGACCAAAAGATTGTTCTTTAGGAGCACTAAGCGTTTTTGTATGAATTTTGATAATATTCAACCCAGTTTCATGTCTAGGTGGGCGTACGATGGCGGAGATCCAAATTATAAAGCACTTTCTGACGTGTCACTTCGTTGAGAAGTAGTCTGATATATGAACAACATTTGGACAGTCCAAGAGTTGTAATGCTGCTTTGCTTTTAAAATTATTGAATCGAAACTGACAAGAAATCGTGATTTTGGGAGTTAAAAAATTGCGCCTCGAATAACTGAAAATCCGTTTATACAAACCTCTCCAAAAATCTTATGCTGCTACTGGGCAAAATCCTAAATATTAAAACCTTGTGTGTCGTTTTAAAAGTTTAGGTCGGAAAACGTACCCATAAAATTTGTTTTAGATCTCCTCGCCATTTCTATTTTTTGTGTGTTTTCTTGCCTGAATGTTTTTGTTTTTTGTTTATGCTGGGCCTATGGGCCCAGTATATACTTGTTTTTGGCGAGTTAGGTATGATCCGAATTTCGGGTGGGTAACTTTTTTAAGCAATGTAGCAATGCAATAAACCTTGACTGTTAAAAAGCCTTTAGTTTAGGATATTAATAATCTTGAGAAGTACTTGTTGAGATAGATATAAGCCTGTAAATCCGTGTGATAAATCAAAGACAATTTTGCCATAAAATCTTCAATGACTATTATAAATAGCGCGAGAGCTCATTTATCGAGATTTCCATGATGTGCTCTCGTATTTTGATTGGCTAATTTCACACAGGTAATAAAAAGGGCGTGTATGATTGTTACAAGTTCGTGTTCCCAGCCAATCAGAAATGGGTGCTCCCAGAGGTCAAATAAACAATAAGATAACAATCTTCGCGGGCTCAAGTCCAAAAATTCTACTTTTTCGGGAGAGGTGGAGGAGGGGGGCAACTGCCCCACTGGCTCTCCCTCGCTACGCTACTGAAGCCGCCATGTACATTGAAACATGCAGTAAAGAATTCTTACACCACAACAAGTAACGCCCTTTAGATTACATCGACATTCTTCAGTCTCAACTGAAAATTACTATACCCCACAATTTCTTTGTATATTTTAGTTGTCATATGCCCAACAGACTTGACAAGCTTTTCCCGTATCAAGACTTGTTTCTTATGTGATTTTTTGCCCTACTCTCTCTTTGCCAAAACCTTAATTATGTTTTTATTTGTAGATGACACAACTTTATTTATTTCAATGTGTAAATCTATGTGTAAATTTATGTGTAAATGGCAAATTAAAACTGTCAGTGTCAAAATGTCAATATATGATTTCACGCGTTCGATAATTTAAGGAAAAATATTAGTGGAGTGCGCAATCACCCGTACACTTGCCTGTAAAATCATAGAAATTAGAATTAACGCGATCTTCGAGAAACACCCGAAAACGTATCTCTTGCGCCGAGTTAACGGTTACGCCGTAAAGGTATAAGATCTTTCAAGAAAACGGGCTCCAGGTTCGTAGTTGACGTATTAGAATCGAGTATGCAAAACAATGTGTGAAAAACAATGTGCAACATCCCATTTCACAAAGAACTCGCGCTTACAGATTCTGAAAATGTAATCTTGCTTACTTTTTGACCAACTTAAAACAGTTCTTGTCACTCCCCAAATTATTTTGTTGAGTTTGTGTGTACAAATTCCCGGCTTAAGTTGACAACATGTATGTTTGTTACATACAAATTTCCAAGTACTGTAGTACTCGCAAGGGCGCACGGTGCAATTATTTCTACAACAGTTCTCGCCATGGACACTAGTGAAAATCGTCTGCTCATGCTCCAAGTCACGTCTTCGTGCTTTTGAAAACTTCTGCCAAATTCGCTTTTACGCTTGCCTTCAACAATAGTCAAGGTCAACTCTTAGTACTCTTGAAACGTGAGGTCACTATTCACCTATAATGTCTTCATTAATGTAATTTCTTTGACACACAAAAGTGTACGATTTATGTATACACTAAGAAGACGAGCATTTCATCTCGAGCAAAAACTCACACATTTCGTAAGAAAACATTGTAATATGCTCGTATGCGCAGACAGTTTTCATTAGTGTTTTTGCCGTGTCGTTACGACACAAACTGCACGAACCACTGCAGCGTGGAACTCTTCCTGTATAGCTCAGAATCTAGAAATGCTGTTTCTATAGAGATATCCACTGTAGCAATAAAAGATCGTTCAACAACTTAAGCAATATTCTATACTTACAAAATTGCACGATGAAACGAGGGAAACAAACAAACAAATAACTAATCGTATCGCAGTACTGCAGAGTGTGTCAGTCGCTTGTTGTTGGTGAAAAGGTTTGTGGGTAAAAATGTTAGCTTGTTGTTGCTGATTGACCTCTTCACGCTGTCGTCCGCCATTTTGAATTAATTGGGAAGAACGCGCCAAAATTATTAGAAATTCCTATCACTTCTTCTTCCTGTAACTCCGCTTTGTTTTATTCGATTTTCAAACATTCAACTTTAATCAACTGTAGATATGCACCACAATTGTTGCATTGAAAATAAGAAAAATCTAAGTGTTTTAGCTATATTTTTCAAACAGTCTCTTTTTCACGAATCGTTCTTATCATTTCGAAAATTTGCACGCCGAATAGTGTTTTATTTGCAAAACAAAAATGCTTTTTCTTCTCCAAAAATAGCCTCCCAATTTTCATCGTAGTAAATGTCCTAAAGAAGATCGACGTTAGCTATAGCTTTTCAAAAACTGAGAATTTTTCAAAATCCCGCCAAACAGAGCGGAATTATAGTAGGCCTTTCAAAGTCATGAGAATTTCTAATACTTTTTGCGTATTTGTCGGAATTTAAAACGGCGGACGACAGCGTAAAGAGGTCTATTGATCTGTGGATAAACAATGACGAAAGTAATAAACAACGACCACGCCGACTGATTCAGAATAATAAGTGGTTTTACGTTAAGGAATAAACCAGAGCAAATAGATGAGCGGCTACTCAAAGTAATAATAACATCGCAAGTTGGAGGTAAACGGTTATACATTGGTAAGTCAGTCTTTATTTGTTCAGTAAAATCAAGGCACCCGCGCATGTCTTTAAAGTGCGAATAATTTTATGCGTTCGATAATGTACGGGAAATATTCCTGGAGTGCGCGATCACCTGTAAATTTGCTTGTACAATCATAGAAATTGGAATTAACGTGCGCTTCGAGAAACACCCGAAAACGTAACTCTTGCGTCGATTTAACGGGTCCGCAAAGGTTATAGGATCTTTCGAGAAAACGGGCTCCAGGTTCGTATTTGAGATATTAGAATCGAGTATGCAAATAATTCTGTAAAATCAATGTGCAGCCAACCATTTCACAAAGAGCTCGCACTTACAAATTCGGCAATCAAAAGTCTTGCCTGCTTTTTGGCTAACTTCAAAAAGTTATTGTCACTCCCCAAAACTTATTTTGTTGAGATTGTGTGTGCAAATTCCCGACTTAAGTTTACAACAAAGACGTTGGTTACATACAAATTTCCAAGTACTGTAGTACTCGCAAGGGCTCACGGTGCAATTATTTCAACAACGGTTCTCGCCATCAGGACACTAGTGAAAATCGTCTGCTCATGCTCCAAGTCACGTCTTCGTGCTTTTGGTAACTTCTGCGAAATTCGCTTTTACGCTTGCCCTCAACAATAGTTTTCACCAAACGTCAAAACTCAAGGTCAACTCTTCGTACTCTTGAAACGTAAGGTCAGTATTCACCTAATGTCTTCATTAATGCAATTTCTTTGACACACGAAAGTGTACGATTTATGTATACACCAAGAAGACGAGCATTTCATCTCAAGCTAAAACTCACACATTTCGTAAGAAAACATCTATGCTTCTATGCGCAGACCATATTCATTAGTGTTTTTGCCGTGTCGTTGCGACACAAACTGCACGAACCACTGCAGCGTGGAACTTATCCTGTATAGCTCAAAATCTAGAAATGCTGTTTCTATAGAGATATCCACTGTAGCAATAAAAGATCGTTTAATGTCGCTAAAGTGTTAGTTTATATACCAACACTTTGAAAGCAAAGTTTGCTGCACGCTTTTCGATTTATTCAATGTTTGACCAACTCTAGACGTGTCATACACAAAATTTCAGTAACCCTAATATAATCACATTCTAACCAAAACAACTTAAGAGCAACCGTCTATAAATAGCGACTTAGGTACCTTGAGGTCAAAAATGAAAACTTTTACCAAAAGATAGGTCCAGGTGAGTAGTCTTCGAAACAGAATGTTTTATTTCGGTTGCAGCCATATTTTAGGAAAAATCTGGGGGTTTTCGATCCCGTGGCTATTTGGCGGCTTTTTTGATGTTTCCGACCCTATACCAAAATACACGTTCTTTTTCATTAAAAATAGGAAACACATCCATTCATCGATTTTACTGTTTGATCTTCAAAATAGAAGAGTTTGTAGACTTTCCAATAACTTCGTTTTGAGCAAAGTTTTTTGGTGTCGCAGAAATTGACCGAAATTAGTAGCGAATATCTTCAATGTTACATCGAATTTTTCAAAAAGGAGACAATTTAATGTTAGAGCAATGATTCTTCTCTAAGAAGATGCAAAAACATTTTGGGGCAATTCAAACTAGAAAATTTTGTAAGTAGTTCTGTGACACAATGTCTGAGACAAAAATTCCCCTCATTTGCATATTGTTAAATCAACAACACGATAAGATATTCCATTTTTAAATATTTAGACGACATCGAACTATTGTCAATGTCTGTCAAACAAGACTCAGAAATAAAGTACCCAGTAATAAAGTATCAGAAACACTACTGAAATGGGTCCATGGGAGAAGGATTAATCGCACGAACCACTCCAAAGAAGCACTCAGCCGCAAATTTACCGTTTGCCGCTCAGTTGACCTCTGATTGTTTCGGAATGTCACACTCAGGTCTGTAGAACCGTAGAACTAAACGTTTTGCGGTTTCACAATCAGATATTTTAGTATACCAGGGTTCATTTTTGGAACAGTCTTCTGAGCAAGGAAACGAATACTTGAAAGAAGGCAAGGAAGAGGGTCATAAGTGGATTGCGTTACATGCATACCAACAGGAAGCCCAAATTATGCTGAGGCTACAGGTGTTCGACTAGGTGTACAAAGTTGATACTAGTACCATACTGATCTATTCTTAGTTATATTGACCCGGCCAGTCCGTCTTTGTCAATGCACAGGTGGGTACATTAGAGCTATTTTGATTTTCCAGATATCTTTCTGGAAATGACAAGTATTTTTACTAATAATTTGCAGTCAGATGTTTGCCGATGGCCTCATGTAGCTTCTCGCTACACGTTCACTTGGAGGTTCATGCGGATCAAGTACTTCGAATTCAACTATTCTAGAATGTATATCATTGGAAAAGTGTACAAAAGATATGAGCACACTTGAGAACATGCAATGTAAGGGATCTCACCATAAAGACCGAAGCACAGTTACTGCTGGCAAGAGCAGATAATTGAAAACATGACCTTCGTTAGTTCATTATTGCTGCGAGCGAAGCGAGCAGCGACACTATTTGTGGATGGATTTCCTGTGTTACGTACGACAGAGTTGGCCCGGGCCATTTGTTGTGGGCTTGCGGTCTTGAACTGTTGGTAGGCACGTACGTATATAGATGTAGCGAACGATGATTCGTGACGTCATCAAAATACGCTTGGTATTTCCAAAGTACGCTTGGAATTCAGTATGGTCAGCGGTAAATCACTGCTCTGACGCGACAGAATGCATGACTAAGCGATTTCTCGAGTTAGGAGCTGGATGTTTGGTTGTCGTTTTGAAGTAAGGTTTTATTGTTATTCAAATTTATTATGCAAAATCCACTTCTTTATGTTCGTGGAAGTATTCATCAAGGGCACGTTTTTCATCGCCGTTGTACGCTCGATCGAAGCAAGACGATATAGAGATATAAAGTTGCATTCCAATGTTCTCCTCTTCAAAGAGGTAAAATCTCTTTAGAAGGCCATACGATATCGCTAAACTAAACTTCTGGTGAATCGAAATTTTGCTTTCTTTACACAGACTACTCTCAGTAGTTCAGTTAAATCCACATATATTTATGCATTCTCTATACATTACAAGGCAAATTATGTGTCAGATATTTATCAAGCACTCTTTTAGCTGCCAGGGAGCGATTCACATCCTTTTCGAAAACAAACTTTAATCAGTTAGTTTTATAATCATTGCTAACACTGTTTGTGATTGTTTGAAAAAGCAATATATTTCAGTGAATAAAATGTACTTGTACATTTCTAAAACTTGTCAGTGTTGTCGTAGTCAGTTTTATAATCATTGCCAACGCAAGCCGTTTGTGATTGTTTGAAAAATTGCTTTAATTTACTCAAGATGCACCAGCTATTTTCTGCTCGCAGCATTTCACTTTCTATTAGAAACGGCTAGTATATGATGTATATTTATGACGCCAGTGCAATTATCTTACGGCGATCTCTTTATTATATATTTGTGTTTGTTTGCTTTTAAAAACGTTTAGTTCTACTGTTCTAAGACCTGAGTGTGACATTCCGAAACAATCAGAGGTCAACTGAGCGGCAAACGGTAAATTTGCGGCTGAGTGCTTCTTTGGAGTGGTTCGTGCGATTCCTTCTCCCATGGACCCATTTCAGTAGTGTTTCTGATACTTTATTACTGGATACTTATTTCTGAGTCTTGTTTGACAGACATTGACAATAGTTCGATGTCGTCTAAATATAAAATGGAATATCTTATCGTGTTGTTGATTTAACAATATGCAAATGAGGGGAATTTTTGTCTCAGACATTGTGTCACAGAACTACTTACAAAATTTTCTAGTTTGAATTGCCCCAAAATGTTTTTGCATCTTCTTAGAGAAGAATCATTGCTCTAACATTAAATTGTCTCCTTTTTGAAAAATTCGATGTAACATTGAAGATATTCGCTACTAATTTCGGTCAATTTCTGCGACACCAAAAAACTTTGCTCAAAACGAAGTTATTGGAAAGTCTACAAACTCTTCTATTTTGAAGATCAAACAGTAAAAAAAGTTACCAGGGTACTCCTTAGTATGCCTGCTTTAAGGATCAATATCGATGAATGGATGTGTTTCCTATTTTTAATGAAAAAGAACGTGTATTTTGGTATAGGGTCGGAAACATCAAAAAAGCCGCCAAATAGCCACGGGATCGAAAACCCCCAGATTTTTCCTAAAATATGGCTGCAACCGAAATAAAACATTCTGTTTCGAAGACTACTCACCTGGACCTATCTTTTGGTAAAAGTTTTCATTTTTGACCTCAAGGTACCTAAGTCGCTATTCAGATAGACGGTCGCTCTTAAGCAATATTCTATACTTACAGATACCGAAGATTAGTAAGACCAGCAAATAGGTCTTTGTCCAGGTTGGTGATTTGGTTGCCACTGAGATCTCTAGGAAAGGAATGTTAATATTCATGTTTTAGTAACTATATACAGAATAAACGATTGTATTGACTGTGGCTAAAATCGATATCAACAGTATTTTATATGGAATATATACAGAACAGGTTTGCCGGTTTTCATTAAGGTAAGAAAAAGATATCCAAATTCAAAAAGGTACTAAAATGAAAAGGTTTTCAGTTGTGCTGTCGTTAACAATCTCAAGCTTCAAATCAGTGCAGTTTTCTTTCATTTTGATATTTTAGATTTGTCAATCTATTCATCACAGGGGAGCAAGTTGTGAGTAAAATGTGGCAATGTCTTTGCATGAAATTTGAAAATGCGTGCACCACCATGCATCATGATCACAACGAGTCATCGAACGCCCGAAGTCTTTGAACGAGTGATAGCACTCTCTCAGGAATGTTATTCCGATGTTTGCTATTGAATATCATGTTTTTCCAAATGCATATTATATTCAAATGAAATCAAAGGGTTTTCTCGTGCAATTTGGAGGCGGTAAATCCCAACTTGGTTAACGTCAAAAACTTGCTTAGTTTTCGGCGGACCTTTTAAAATGTAACTTGTTTCCCAATTCCTTCAAATGACTTCAAACGATGAAACGAGGGAAACCAACAAACAAACCACTAATCGTATCGCAATACTGCAAAGCGTGTCAGTCGCTTGTTATTGGGTAAAAATGTTAGCTTGTTGTTGCTGATTGACCTCTTCACGCTGTCGTCCGCCATTTGAATTAATTGGGAAGAATTAATTGGGAAGAACGCGCCAAAATTATTAGAAATTCCTATCACTTCCTCTTCCTGTAACTCCGCTCTATTTTATTCGATTTTCAAAATTTCAACTTTAATCAACTTTAGATGTGCACCACAATTGTTCCATTGAAAATAACAGCAATCTAAGTGTTTATCTTTCATGCCTTTTTTAACTTCCTGAAAACCAAAAGAAGGAAAAAGAACGATATAATCAAGGAAATACTGAAGAAATTCGTTTGGAGCTAACTGCACTAGTTGGACGCTGAGACCAAATCATAATGTATCGATGGCCGCATGGTCCTGAAATTCTGTCCGCCTCTTGCCCCTTATTGGCCAATTCCTAGATAAAATACTAGATAAACTATATATGGGTAGTTACATAAGGTTAAGCTAAATAATAGTCTTTGGACATGGCAAAATTATCGTAACATAATACACAAGTTGCAACGTCACTTCCAGGCGTGACTAACATAATAGAGAAATAGAGAAATTAGGTAACCCGGCTTGAAACATAACTAGACGCACACGTGCGTTCACTCGTGCCACGGAAGCCCCCTTTTAGGAGAGGCTTCAATGACCAGCCCCGTTCGTACTCTTCCCCGAGCCGTTTCACGCATTCTTCACTTAACCGTAACATAATAAAGACCTTTTTTGACCTTTTTAAAGAATATCTGATTAGTCAATTTGTCTGTCAGCAGCTATTAGTCGACATGCAAAATATTACCAGCGAATATACCAGTTTATTCAACTTTTTATTTCACTATGTGTCTCAATTGTTTGCTGTAAAGACTTCTACAACGGCGTTTTTAACACAATAACAAATCGTGAATTTTTTCGTTCATGTTTCGGATGTTTTAAACAATAAAAGACGTTACGTGACCAACAAGGTCAATGGAACCTATCCGTTCCATGCAATGGTCTGCTTTAGAATTCCGTATTAAAATTCAGTACAAAAACCTCTCAGGATCTCTTGAATGCTTGAATGAGGAATACAATTGACTTGCTTCTACGTATGTTCGTTTAGCAACATGTAGGATGAGAAATTCGTAGATTCACAGCTCATATGAAATACTCAGTTTATCCATGTTTATCGCGAGGGTTCTCTTTCAAGTACTCCATTTAGAGTTCGATATTTGGTCAAAGTATTGGAGATGAAGCTCAAACTAACAGCCCATTCTGAAGCTCTTATAAGTATAAAGGTATACCTGGAGTTAAAAGCTCCAAATTACATTGTGCTACTGCAGGAAAAGCCTGTCTCTGAAAGCTATTTTCTTTGTAGTCGGCCATCTTGCATTCCTAAAGTTCCTCGCTGGCGTTCACTACGGAGGTGATGAATGAAGGGCATTGTTTCTTACGTTCTTAACCAATCAGGAGTGCACACGTCACCGATTGCGCAAGAATGCTGCATTCTCGAGACGACGAAAGAAAAAGAAAAAGAAACAATCGCGTTTTATAACTCGTTCCCGGCCTAGAGGCCTGGGCACGAGTAAAAATCCTATTTGTGCCAAATATTCAATTTTTGCTATATTTTTAAAACAGCCTCTTTTTCACGAATCGTTCTTATCATTTCGAAAACTTTGCACACCGAATGTTTTATTTGCAAATCAAAAATGCTAATAGCCTCCCAATGTTCATGGTAGTAAATGTCCCAAAGAAGATCGACGTTAGCTTTTCAAAAACTGAGAATTTTCCAAGTTCCCGCCGAACAGAGCGGAATTATAGTAGGTCTTTCAAAGTCATGAGAATTTCTAATACTTTTGGCGTGTTTGTCGGAATTTAAAATGGCGGACGACAGCGTAAAGAGGTCTATTGATCTGTGGATAAATAATGACGAGAGTCAATAAACAACCCCGGACCACGAAGACTGATTCAGAACAAGAAGTGGTTTTACGTTAAGGAATCCACCAGAGCAAATAGATGAGCTGCTACTCAAAGTAGAAAAAACATCGTAAGCTGGAGGTAAACGGTTACATTGGTAAGTCAGTCTTTATTTGTTCAGTAAAATCCAGGCACCCGCGCGTGTCTTTAAAGACCCGGTAATTTTACGCGTTCAATACTTTACGGGAAATATTCCTGGAGTGCGCGATTACATGTAAACTTGCTTAGAATCGAGTATATGCAAATAACTCTGTAAAATCAATGTGCAGCCAACTATTTCACAAAGAGCTCGCACTTACAAATTCGGCGATCTCGCAAGGGCGCACGGTGCAATTATTTCTACAACGGTTCTCGCGATGGAAACTAGTGAAAATCGTCTGCTCATGCTCCAAGTCACGTCTTCGTGCTTTTGGTAACTTCTGCTAAATTCGCTTTTACGCTTGCCTTCAACAATAGTTTTCACCAAACGTCAAAACTCAAGGTCAACTCTTAGTACTCTTGAAACGTAAGCTCAGTATTCACCGAATGTCTTAATGCAATTTCTTTGACACACTAAAGTGTACGATTTATGTATACACTAAAAAGACAAGCATTTCCTCTCAAGCTAATGCTCACACATTTCGTAAGAAAACGGCATCGTAATATGCTCGTATGCGCAGACCGTTTTTACACTGATTAGTGTTTTTGCCGTGTCGTTACGACACAAACTGCACGAACCATTGCAGCGTGGAACTTATCCTGTATAGCTCAAAATCTAAACAATGACGAGAGCAATTATCAACGACCACACCGACTGATTCAGAATAAGAAGTGGTTTTCCGTTAAGGAATCCACTAGAGCAAATAAATGAGCTGCTATACTCAAAGTAATAACAACAACACAAATTGGTGGTAAACGGTTACATTGGTTAGTCAGTCTTTATCTGTTCAGTAAAACCAAGGCACCCGCGCCTGTCTTTAAGGACTCGATTAAAGACTGAGGGGATCTAAATTCCATTAACCTAGGGGTTTTTCTTAGATCTACTCGCCATTTCTATTTTTGTGTGTGTTTTCTTGCATGAATGTTTTTGTTTTTGTTTTTATGTGATTTTTTGCCATACTTTGTCTTTGCCAAAAACTAAATTATATTTTTATTTTGTAGATAGCATAACTTTATTTCATTCAATGTGTAAATTTATGTGTAAATGACAAATCAAAAAATGTCAATGTCAAAATGTCAATAATTTTACGCGTTCGATAATTTACGGGAAATTTTTAGTGGAGTGCGCAATCACCCGCACACTTGCCTGTAAACTCATAGTAATTGGAATTAACGTTCGCTTCGAGAAACACCCGAAAACGTATCTCTTGCGCCGAGCTAACGGTTCCGTAAAGGTATACTGGATCTTTCGAGAAAACGGTTTCCAGGTTCGTAGTTGACTTATTAGAATCAAGTATGCAAAAAATGGTGTGAAAAACAATATGCAACATCCCATTTCAGAAAGAACTCGCGCTTACAGATTCTGAAAATGAAAATCTTGCTTACTTTTTGACCAACTTTTATACATTTTTTCCTTTTAAAACCCAGTTCTTGTCACTTCTCAAAACTTATTTTGTTGAGTTTGGGTGTACAAATTCCCGGCTTAAGTTGACAACAAAGATGTTTGTTACATACACATTTCCGAGCACTATAGTACCCGCAAGGCCGCACGGTGCAATTATTTCTACAACTGATCTCGCCGTGGACACTAGTGAAAAACGTCTGCGCATGCTCGTAGGCACGTCTTCGTGCTATTGTAAACTTCTGCTAATTTCGCTTTTACGTTTGCCTTCAACAATAGCTTTCACCAAATGTCAAAATTCAAGGTCAACTCTTGAAACGTAGGGCCAGTATTCACATAATGCAATTTGTTTGTCACACAAAAGTGTACAAGAGAAATTTTATGCACTACACACCGAGAACAGGAACATTTTAAAACTCACACATTTCGTAGGAAAACATCGTATAATGCACGCATGCGCAGACGTTTTTCATTAGTGTCAATCTCGTTCCCAATCTCGTTCCCTCTTACGCATGCGCGACGACAAAAAAATAGGTCTCTGGAAAAATCCAAATTTCCTGTTTCGTGATTGGTCCTTACAGAAAACAAAGGAGAGACCGGAAGTTCACATGAAGTTGTCGATTCCTAACGAAAACACGATGTACTAGAAAAGACCTAGAACATCTAGCCATCAAAATATTGACCAATGGAATATTAATGTGCAAGAGCTGTTTCTTGAAGCTTGCAAACGCAGGATTCTTCTCGTGAACTGCTTTTATTTTAGGGTTTAATTTGGATATCACTGACCCGAAACGAATATTATTTTCAAACTCTCGATCGTTGAATTCGAATCAAAACTACTTCGAATCCCCCAAGACCATGGGTAAATTCTTTCAGTACTGAAACCGATACAAATAAAAACTTGAGTTTTTATTCCAATCCTGTGACCTATACAATCCTTGAAGAAAAGGTCCCACAGAGGTTCTATTTCTAATTTCATTTTGCTTTGCATAGCGACCAATCAGATAACATATGAGTCATGTTTTAGGATATTGAAATCTCTGTTAGCCCTGGTGTTAGCCCTAACTCAGCTAACGTGTTTTAGCCAGTAAAACACGTGTGAGTCTCGCGCTCTAGTTAACAGTGCTCGTGATCCCTGCATGTCTTCAGTACCTATATGTATTACAGTAGTTTAATAGCGACTAAAAATACTCCGCTAAATGGGCGAACAGACTAATAGAGTTACAGACTAACAGAGATAACAGAACTAACAAAGCTAACAAAGCTTACAGACCAGTAACAAAGCTAACAAAGCTTACAGACTAACAGAACTAACAAAGCTTGCAGATTAACAGGGCTTACATGCAAACTAATACATAATAGGGCTAACAGAGCTAACACGTGTTACATCAACAGGGCTTATGACAGCAGGAATTTTTATAGTCCAAATATGGCTCACAGACATCACAAAATTTAAGTCCGTGAAAAGTTGTGTCAATAAGGGAGTCGATACGTGTCCTTGCAACATACAAGTTTTCTAAACACTTGATGGAGCATACATTTATTACTGATATTTTCTATTGTTTGATTAGCACTGCTCGCTCGATCACTAAATAGTAGAAACATCTGTACCCCTTTAGTTTGTACTCTAATACAACGGTGTTTATCAATGATATTTTGTAGTTTTTAGCTAGTTTATACTGTTTGTGGGTTTCGTAATGTTTGCTTGCATGAGAGGATTTGCCTCGCGTATACGGAAAACTGGCTAAACAGGGTCTGCATTTTTTGGCAACTCGCGATGCTGGTTTGCTTGTTATTGTCGCACAAATCGTATAGGTCAAATCATAACGACCCCTGTCGAGTCCAGAACTAGCAAGATCAATCATCATTGTCAAGATGACTCTAAAGCCGCGGCTACACGAGCGATTTTTTGCTTGCACAGGCGACGCGATTTTCTGAAATGATCGGCGCACGGTGGTGGCTACACGAAGCAACAAAAACTGACGATAAATGTTGGCGATGAAATCCAAAAACATAAATAAACAAATCGTGGTTTTGTCGGTCAAAATAATCTGGAAGAATTGAAATTTGGTCGCGTCGCGAGTGCGAAGAAAAAGTCGCGGAGTGGCTACACGAAAGAGAAAGTACGCGACGTTGTCGCGAAAAATTCAACTCTTTGAATTTCTCGCGACTTTTTTTGGCGATTTTTTTAGCTGTCGCGTCGCTTGTTCAAGGGTGGCTACACGCGCGATTTTCACTTTTCGCCGATCATTTCAGAAAATCGCGTCGCCTGTGCAAGCAAAAAATCGCTCGTGTAGCCGCGGCTTAAAGTCTTTATCATATCACTATGATAATGAATTATCACAACCTTATCTTTTCACACGTGAAACAGCATGTCATGGAGCTTTGATATTGTTAATAGCAGCTCCTAACTCTTTGTACAGCGAACAGAAACTGATTCGGGGGTGGAAGCAGAATAATTGGACTACCATTATTCATTATTCCCAAATAAGTTTTCTCAAGAACCCATCATTTAACCGTTTCCCATTATTCCTTATTCTTTTTCTATTTATTCATTATTCTTTTTTCATCTTTTCATTATTCATTATTCCTTGGATTTCAGATGCAATAATTCATTTTTCCAAAGCATTCTCAAACCGTTATTCATTATTCATTATTCTCCTTCCACCCCCGAAACTGATCACCACTGATCATGTCTGAAAAAAAAATTTCGTTCACGACTAATTGAGCTTAAAGCTCGCAAAAGAAAGCGTTCCTCTTTAGAAGAAGTGATATCGATGATAATAAGGGGTTCTAATTTGGACGAATTTAGCGATTTGGAGCGCACAGAAGACATAGATATTGTGCTGACCGCAAAGATTAGAAGTTCGAATGTACAGCGTTTGTTGTACCTTCTACAAAAAATTCAACTATCAACTAAATCACTACAAAATATCACATTTAAAACATGTAGTTTAACACATAGTTTTTGCACTCGATTCATTACCGAACAGTACTTTCGAATATTTTGAAATAAAAATATGAGTGTTTTATCAAATTCCGTTAAAACACTCACGGATAATACATGACAGTTTTAACTAACTCTGATATAAAAACACTCATGTTTATGCATGAGTGTTATATCAGTACGAGGTCTCAGTGCAGTTGTCGGACGTACAGCCAGTACCGACGAAACTCTTAATGCTTTTCATGCCACTTTTTTTCTCATATAGAATCTCTTTTACATATGGGTGACAATTTGATTATTCTGCGCATGCCTATGTGCTCGAATCGAAAATGATGATAGGCTTATTTCTTCAGTAATTTAATTTTTTGTCACAATACTTTAAAACGATGGGGTTTTATATAGAAGTCATTTAATAAGCTTGCTGATCGTGTTTTATCGAGAGCTACTGCCTAGTGTTTATATATCCACGTTAAAACATCCTGCTCGTTTATTAAATATTACTTCATTTGTTAGCCCTGCTAATCTTAACTTAGTCTTGTTAGTCTGTTAAGCCCCATTGATACAGTCCATTTATAGCTGGTTGCTATCCCTGTTAGTCTGTCAGCTTTGTTAGCTCTGTTAGCCGGTTAGCTTTGTTAGTCTGTAAGCTTTGTTAGCTTTGTTAGTCTGTAAGCTTTGTTAGTCTGTTAGTATACCCGTTAGTCTGTTAGTGCTGTTAGCCTGTTAGTGCTGTTAGTGCTGTTAGCCTGTTAGTGTTAGCCTGTAGCCTGTTAGCCTGTTAGCCCTGTTCGCCTGTTAGCCCTGTTAGCCCTGTTAGACCTGTTAGCCCTGTTAGCCTGTTAGCCTGTTAGCCTGTTAGCCTGTTAGCCTGTTAGCCTGTTAGCCTGTTAGCCTGTTAGCCTGTTAGCCCTGTCACCCTGTCACCCTGTTAGCCTGTAGCCTGTTAGCCTGTAGCCTGTTAGCCTGTTAGCCTGTTAGCCTGTTAGCCTGTTAGCCTGTTAGCCTGTTAGCCTGTTAGCCTGTTAGCCTGTTAGCCTGTTAGCCTGTTAGCCTGTTAGCCTGTTAGCCTGTTAGCCTGTTAGCCTGTTAGCCTGTTAGCCTGTTAGCCTGTTAGCCTGTTAGCCTGTTAGCCTGTTAGCCTGTTAGCCTGTTAGCCTGTTAGCCTGTTAGCCTGTTAGCCTGTAGCCCTGTTAGCCTGTTAGCCTGTTAGCCTGTTAGCCTGTTAGCCTGTTAGTGCTGTTAGTGCTGTTAGCCTGTTAGTACATATACATATACACTGTTAGCCTGTTAGTGCTGTTAGTGCTGTTAGCCTGTTAATGCTGTTAGTGCTGTTAGTGCTGTTAGCCTGTTAGTACATATACATATACACTGTCAATCCATATACATATACACTGTTAGCCTGTTAGTGCTGTTAGTGCTGTTAGCCTGTTAGTGCTGTTAGTGCTGTTAGCCTGTTAGTGCTGTTAGTGCTGTTAGTGCTGTTAGTGCTGTTAGTGCTGTTAGTGCTGTTAGTGCTGTTAGTGCTGTTAGTGCTGTTAGTGCTGTTAGTGCTGTTAGCCTGTTAGTGCTGTTAGCGCTGTTAGTCTGTTAATGCTGTTAGTGCTGTTAGTCTGTTAATGCTGAGGTGTACAAAAAGTGTATAGTAAAAGGTCACTTGGGTGCACTTGCACAACTTTAATACCACACTATGCCAATTACAGTTGACAGTTCTCCGAATTTTACGACACAACGGATTTAAGTAGAGATGTTTAATTTTTCGCATTTTGTCAGCTTACAGAAAAGCTAACACAATATTTCATATCCTAAACCTTGACGGGTATATCAGATAAGGTTGAAGATTTTGATCAAAACGTTCATACTGCGCATGTGGTGAAATAGCCTAATTTTGGCTTTCGGTATTGGATTTTTCCAGAGCCTTATTTTTTCGTCGCGCATGCGTAAGAGGGAATAGAGTTCTGGGAACGAGATGGCATTAGTGTCCAAGCCGTGGAGTTACGATACAAACTGCACGGAACAATTGCAGCGTGGAATATCCTGCATCGCTCAAAATATAGAAATGCTGTTTCTATATGATTGTTAAAGGTCTTTTAAGTGTTAGTTTATATACGTCCAACATTTTCAAAGTTTGCTTCTTTTCGATTCATTCAACGTTTGAGCAACCGACTCTAGACATGTCATGCACAAACTTTTGACTCTAATATAATCACGTTCTAACCTTAACAACTTAAGCAATATTTTATACTTACAGGCTCTGAAGATTAGTAAGATTAGCAAATAGGTCTTTATCCAGGTTGGAGATTTGGTTGTTCTTTAGATATCTAGGAAAGGAATGTTTAATATTCATGTTTTAGTAACTATATACAGAAAAAAGCGATTGTACTGACTGTGGCTAAAATCATCAGCATTTATGGAATATTTATTATATGATTAAGTCGGTTTTAATTTCTTTGTTATTTGTAGGGCTTTATATCGCGTATTTCCCTAGTCATTATGAATTCAAGGGCATTATACAGATATAGCCCTCGCTCCATACTTCCCTAGGTCATCTTAATTTAGATGTTATAATTAGACTTAGAAATTTTCAACTCAGCCCCGAAATCATATACACTAAGTAGCCAATGTTGGTGAAAAAAATCTCTTGAGAAATAACTTTAGGATTCGAACCCGAGACCTTCTGCACACCTATAGCCGCCTTTAACCTCTATACTACTGAACTAACTGATGGAAACTTATCAACAAATAATCGTGTGTTCGTTAACTTCACCGTGAATAGAGTTGAAAAGCAATTGTTGAAGATTTCCTTCTGGGAATTCAGTAATAATGATAAGATAGTTAATGTCATTTGGGATTGTTTTAGTGTGAAAACCTCCTCAATCATATAATAAGCCAGTTAATTACCTCGAACCTCGGCTTTTATCCATATACATATCCATATACATATATGTTCTTACATACAGAACAGGTTTGCCGGTTTTCATTAAGGTAACGAAAAGATACCAAAATTCATAAAGGTATGAAAATGAAAAGGTTTTCAGTTCTGTTGTCGAAACCAACAAACAAACAACTAGTCGTATCGCAATATACTAACAAGTCGCTTGTTGTTGGTGAAGAGGTTTGTGGGTAAAAATGTTCAGGTTGTTGTTGCTGATTGACCTCTTCACGCTGTGGATTTTGGATTGATGGATTTTCAAAATCTAAACTTCAAGAAACAAAAGGAATATGCACATCAGTTGTGCATGGGACTGAAAATAAGAGTAATGTAAGCATTGTAACTATATTTTTGCAAAAGCCTGTTTTTCACGAATGGTTCTTAACACTTCGAAAATTTGTGCACCGAATGTTTTATTTCGAAAACAAAAATGCTTTTTCTTCCCCCCAAAAATAGCCTCCCAATTTTTATTGTAGAAGTCCTAAAGAAGATCGACGTTAACTTTTAAAAAAATGCCAAATTAACTTTGAAAATCCATCCAAACAGAGGGGAATTGCATGTAGTAAGTGAAAATGATAGGAATTTCTAAAAATTATTGCGTGTTTGTCCCAATTCAAAATTGCGGACGACAACGTAAAGAGGTCTATTGATCTGTGGATAAACGTAACAATGACGAAAGTAATAAACAACGACCACGCCGACTGATCGATTCAGAATAAGAAGTGGTTTTACGTTAAGGAATCCACTAGAGCAAATAGATGAGCTGCTACTCAAAGTAATGACACCATCGTAAGATGGTGGTAAACGGTTACATTGGTTAGTCAGTCTTTATTTGTTCAGTAAAATCCAGGAACCCATGTGTTTCTCGAGAAAGCCGATAATTTACGCGTTCGATAATTTATGGGAAATATAACTGGAGTGCGCGAGTCT
Organism: Telmatactis stephensoni; assembly: GCA_029948255.1. Taxonomy (NCBI): domain Eukaryota; kingdom Metazoa; phylum Cnidaria; class Anthozoa; order Actiniaria; family Isophelliidae; genus Telmatactis; species Telmatactis stephensoni. Next base: position 55,912 of record JALIZF010000949.1, on the reverse strand, counting down.
AGGTTTAGGTTTTCTATCTATCAGTCTAGCGTCGTAGTCGAGAATCTGACATGAAAACGAGGCAATCATGAAATCGAGGCAACGCGAGCGAGTCTCGAGCTTTCTGAGCAAAACATGCAGTATTTTCATGAGTCAGGGACGTTTAGTAAGTTAAAGTGCACTATAAAAAACGAAGTCTTTTATTTAAAAATCTATGAAAGTTATAAAAAAATTATTAAAAAAACTATTTATATATAAATAAAGGTAAAATTTAGAAGCCTCTTCATTTTGAAATTTACGAATCGACGATACTTTCATGAGTTTAAATGTTAGCTTTTTTGTGTCGACGAAGCAGCAAATCTCGCTTCAGTACCAACAGGCAGCCCAGGTTCAGCTCCTGAACATTATGGCTTTGCGATCGCGTTCAAAATGGAAGGTTACAGGCTCGAATCTCCGATAGATTCGTTCAACTTTTTATTTTTGTGGTTACTGGCTTGTATGCAAGCCAGTAACCATTATGTCATCGAGCGTGTAAGTAAGTGTGTAAGTGTGTAAGTGTGTAAGTAATTCGGATTTCCCGAAGTCGTTCACGAAGAGAGAACGAAAAACGTACGGAATTGGGTTGAAGATTACTTGACTCATTTTAATCAGTTTTCACGAAGAAAATATGAAATATTCTAAGAAATATCCACCTTTTTTAGACAGCGGTTGTTATAATTTCATTAGATATTTCCTTTCGATGAAAAAATCTTAGAAGTTGTCAATAAATATGGAGTCTACGAACACACTCGGCATTGGCTTCACCGATACCGCTGACGAAAAGGTCAAGCAGACTCGTTTTTCCATGTGGCTTGTGTTTGTTTGGATATATTGGTAAGTAGACAATGTTTTATCTTTATTTTTCTCATTTAACCAGGCACAGCTTTTATTTTTACCTGTCACTACACTACTGGGGGAAATATGTAAAAAAGATGTGAAATACACGTAAAAATTATTTTTGAATTAATTAGTCATTTAACAAAGAGCCATGCAATGAGTCCAGATGTGACTATACAAAGACTGTTCTGTTTGTTCAGTAACCTCAAAACGTTTAGGAATAGAAAGTTGTGGTTTGCCTAGTTTGACGTTTTCTTCTTTGTAATATATAATTTGGAGGACTTTTTGGAACACTTTCATCATTCTCGTAGAATCCATATTGACAGAACAATTATAATTATTTTTTCCTCGAAAGTATTCTTTCTTTCTTTCCGTTTTCTATTTGTTTTTGTTGGTTTGTTTGTTTAGTTTAAATGCTTTGCTTGTTTACTTATCATTTGACCAGTAACCACATGATTGTCCTCTTAGAGGGCTTTTATTATATATGGTAGAAGAAGTAAAAATACATCTCATATCAAAGATATTAATTATATTGTATCGTCAGTACGGGCTTTCTGTGTTTCTACTATTGGGTTTCTGTTTACCGAAAAGCTAAACGGCGTGCAGAACCTGTTGAGACACTGTCCCAATTTTGGCCTTAGTTAGCCGCCCTTGTTTTATGCTCCCCTTTCCCCTCTCTCAATGTTGAGTAGGCCTGGAAGATTCCTGCTAGATCCAACACTTGGTCCACCAACATTGTGTCGGGGGAGGTGGGGTTAGAATATATGGCCGTTTCAACACCTCACATGGTGGGTATAATATCAAAGAACGTCAATGTTAGGGCACAGTGTCTAACTATTCTGCACGCTGTTGTAGCTTTCTAAGCTTATTTCAACATGGTAGACAATGTGATGTGTTTCATCGCTACAATATCTGCAAAATCAACAAAAACAAATCTACGTGACTTCCAGATAAGGTAATGGAATACACTTTATATGGTCGTGCGAACGACACATTTTTATAGAGCCAATATATTTGATATGTTAAAAATCAAAAATTATTGATAAAAAGGATGTATAAGTGCAAAGAAATCAGTATTAAAAAACAGGGGATAAAGAAATTGAGCGAATCCATCGGAAATTTCGAATCCGCAACCTTCCATTTCGATTGAACGCAATCTTCTTCTTCTCTTATATTAATAATAAGAGTTATCGTAATTTTTTAGCAAAAAAAAGAGGCATGAGCTATAAAAGAAAAAATAATGAGGAAAAAAAAGCGAAAAACATTAAGTCGATCAACGAGAGACTCAAACTCTAAGCCACCTTCATCTCGGAAAACCATTCAGCCATTGCTTGATGTTTTGGCTAGATTTTGTGTGTATATATATGTTGTCAATTTGAGGTTGTAACCCCACAAACGCACTGGCGCGAACCTATAAACAAACGCTATTAATAAAAGAAATTGCTTCATAAAACATTAGTCAGCCACTAAACAAACTCGATATGCCTTTTTTAAAAAGAAAAGGTTCACGTGTTAGAATCAATTTTTCCAAGTTGATTTGTACTCAACTTAATTATTGGCCACAGTTTTTACCACAAAAATGTATATTTTTCAACAGTCATCAATTCTAAATAAAAATACCTCATCTAATATGCACAAGAGACTTTTTGACTTCACATCTTCTTTTATCCCGCATTTAACCTTGAAATGTTTTTCTTTGGTTGTTGTCTGTCTTACAAATCATAAAAGTCCCTCAATTTCGAGACGATTCTTGTTTTCCGACTTTGGAGAGATTGCTAAGCAGTCCTACCGAAGACATACATAATTTCAATGACTCAGTTTTAAGGGGAATGTTTTTGAAGCTACAGATCCATCAACAACGTCAACCAGTCTTGAAGATGATTTGTTGAGTTCTTTGTCTTTCGAAAAGTTTTTGAGACGACGCTGGTAACCAAAAAGATTTCAACGTACGATTTTTTTGCTCAAAAACGTCGAGGTTCATATAGATGACTGTCCGTGAAAATCTTATAATGCTTATGAGATTTTCAGAAATATACTTGGAAAGTTTGGATGTAAATCTACTAGGAAATATGTGAATTGCAATCTCCTTCTATTTTGAAGCTATGACCACACCACTCGCTGCGCTCGTGATTCCATTTGAGTTTTGAACATTTTATGACGTCAAGAGTGTGTCAATAAGAGAACAGGCAGCTCAAAACCACCTTGAATTTGTGAAGTTCACCACGACAATAAGCCTTTAAACAGCAAGTGATAACATGACGAGTATGCGCGAGCCGCTGGACGGAAGTGGCCTCAATTACGGTTTTAACCTGGCTTAGGGCTACCTCTCTCATAAATAGAGTCGTATATATATTCTCTCCAAAGTTTTTCGGAACATCACATTCGAGTGCAGAAGTATGAAGAGCTAGAAATTATCCTTTAAAACTTATCCATTAGTCCGGCCAAGACAATAGAAGTTGGAGAAATGCACAGATGTTAGCATTTGCTGCTTTAAGAATATAGTGTTTGTATTCTTCAGGGATTTTTAAATTTGAATATGAAAGATTATTGAAGAGGATTCTGGTATGGATAAAGGTATGGAACGTCATAAAGGTAAAGGCTTATTTCTATGACATTAATTGTGGAGCGCGATTTTATCAGATTTTGTATTATTACACTATCTGTTAACCAGTGTCATAAGCTATTACTTTGTAGTTTTTAATGTGTTATTTTCTCGAGATTTTGTTTTCTTTTTCACCGTTATTTCGTTTTTTCGGGTTTATTTTCAAAAGTGAACTCGAAAACATATTTCTCGACTTATAGGATCGAGATAAGGGATTGATGTCAAAGTGGGCGCTGTCAAGAGAGCGTAAATATTTATGCTCTCTTGGCGCTGTCTCAGAAAAATGGGTGTTCGAGCGTGTAACTCAACTAAAAAAGGACATAGCTCGAAGTCTATCTGTAACTCAAAAATCACAGTTACCTACAGAAAAATCCTACCTCGACTGTAATTACTATTACTTTTATCAGGAAAATTCCGATCTTCCAAGAGGTAAATACACAATACAAATGATTTAAGATTCGAGTGGCGACAAATCAAAATTCGAGACCGCGCTGATTCTAAAATGCACAGACTTTGAGACTTTATTAAATTTTGTCGAGACGCACAATTTCAGTCATCATCAGGAAGTAAAGAGCCGCCTTTCATCAAAAATACCGCTTTTTTCCTCAAAAAATAGCCTCCCAATTTTCATCATAGTACGAGTCCAAAAGAAGATCGACGTTATCTTTTCAAGAAATGCCAAATTTTCAAAATCCATCAAAACACAGCGGAATTGTGGCAAGTCAAAATGATGAGAATTTCTAAAAATTCTTGCGTGTTTGTCCCAATTCAAAATGGCGGACGACAGTGTTAGGAGGTCTAATGATCTGTGGATGAACAATGACGAAGGTAATTTTCAACGACTGATTCAGAATAGGAAGTGGATTCACCAGAAGGCCTGTTGAAAGCCCAATTCTCGCTTAATCTTTCCCAATCTCGCTGCGAGATTGGGCGAGGATGTGGCCTTTCAACAGTGCTACCAGAGCAAATAGATGAGCTGCTACTCAAAGTCATAACAACATCGTATTACTATTCGCTCAAGTCCATGTTTTACAGATTTTTCTCAGTCCAGTCCATGTTTTACAGATTTTTTTTCAGTCCAGTCCATGTTTTACAGATTTTTCTCAGTCCAGTCCATGTTTTACAGATTTTTCTCTCAGTCCAGTCCATGTTTTACAGATTTTTTTTCAGTCCAGTCCATGTTTTACAGATATTTATAGTCCAGTCCATGTTTTACAGATTTTGAGTCCAGTCCAGTCCAGTCCAGTCCAGTCCAGTCCAGTCCAGTCCATGTTTTACAATATGCCCTGTAACTCCGCTCTGTTTTATTCGATTTTCAAAATTTCAACTTTAATCAACTTTAGGTATGCACCATTATTTATTGTTGCACTGAAAATAACAGCAATCTAAGTATTTTTGCTATATTTTAAAGACAGCCTCTTTTTCACGAATGGTTCTTATCATTTCGAAAATTTGCACGCCGAAAGTTTTTCAATTTTCATCGTAGTAAATGTCCTATAAAAGAAGATCGAGTTTATCTTTTCAAAAACTGAGCATTTTTGAAAATCCATCAAAACAGAGCGAAATTATAGTAGGCCTTTCAAAGTCATGAGAGTTTCTAATACTTTTTGCGTGTTTGTCGGAATTTAAAATGGCGGACGACAGCGTAAAGAGGTCTATTGATCTGTGGATAAACAATGACGAAAGTAATAAACAACCACCACGCCGACTGATTCAGAACAAAAAGTGGTTTTACGTTGAGGAATCCACCAGAGCAAATAGATGAACTGCTACTCAAAGTAATAATAACATCGCAAGTTGGAGGTAAACGGTTACATTGGTAAGTCAGTCTTTATTTGTTCAGTAAAGTCCAGGCATCCGCGCGTGTCTTTAAAGACCCGATAATTTTACGCGTTCAATAATTTACGGGAAATATTCCTGGAGTGCGCGATCACCTGTAAACTTTCTTGTACAATCATAGAAATTGAAATAATCGTGCGTTTCGAGAAACACTCGAAAACCTAACTCTTGCGTCGATTTAACGGGTCCGCAAAGGTTATAGGATCTTTTGAGAAAACGGGCTCCAGGTTCGTATTGGAGATATTAGAATCGAGTATGCAAATAATTCTGTAAAATCAATGTGCAGCCAACCATTTCACAAGGACCTCGCACTTACAAATTCGGCAATCAAAAGTCTTGCCTGCTTTTTGGCTAACTTCAAAAACTTGTTACTCCCCAAAACTTATTTTGTTGAGATTGTGTGTGCAAATTCCCGACTTAAGTTTACAACAAAGACGTTTGTTACATACAAATTTCCAAGTACTGTATTACTTGCAAGGGCTCACGGTGCAATTATTTCTACAACTGTTCTCGCCATTGACACTAGTGAAAATCGTCGATGCTCATGCTTCAAGTCACGTCTTCGTGCTTTTGGTAACTTCTGCTAAATTCGCTTTTACGCTTGCCTTCAACAATAGTTTTCACCAAACGTCAAAACTCAAGGTCAACTCTTAGTACTCTTGAAACGTAAGCCGGTCAGTATTCACCGCATGTCTTCATTAATGCAATTTCTTTGACACACGAAAGTGTACGATTTATGTATACACCAAGAAGACGAGCATTTCATCTCAAGCTAAAACTCACACATTTCGTAAGAAAACATCGTAATATGCTCGTATGGGCAGACCGTTTTCATTAGTGTTTTTGCCGTGTCGCTACGACACAATCTGCATGCACGAACCACTGCAGCGTGAAACTTATCGTGTATAGCTCAAAATCTAGAAATGCTGTTTCTATAGAGATATCCACTGTAGCAATAAAAGATCGTTTAATGTCTCTATAAAAGTGTTAGTTTATATACCAACACTTTGAAAGCAAAGTTTGCTGCACGCTTTTCGATTTATTCAATGTTTGACCAACTCTAGACGTGTCATACACAAAATTTCAGTAACCCTAATATAATCACATTCTAACCAAAACAACTTAAGCAATATTCTATACTTACAGAAATACAAGATTGGTAAGACCAGAAAATAGGTCTTTGTCCAGCATTGAGATTTGGTTGTTCTGTAGATATCTAGGAGAGGAATTGTTTAATATTCATGTTTTAGTAACTATATACACAATAAACGATTGTACTGACTGGGGCTAAAATTTAACTAGACGCACACCTGCGTTCACTCGTGCCCTGGGAGGAGAGGCTTCAAGGACCGGCCCCGTTCGTACTCTTCCCCGAGCCGTTTCACGCATTCTTCACTTAACCGTAACATAATATAGACCATTTTTGACCTCTTTAAAGCATATCTGATTAGTCAATTTGTCTGTCAGCAGCTTAGTGTTTGCCTCTGTCCCTCTATTATCATGCATGGTATTAGATATCTCCAACATGCAAAAATATACCAGTTTATTCAACTTTTTATTTCACTGTATATCTCAAGTGTTTGCTGTAAAGACTTCTACAACGACGTTTTTGACACAATAACAAATCGTGTATTTTTTCGTTCATGTTTCAGATGTTTTATCTATTGCGTGACCAAACGCATCAGGTCAAATAGAGCCTTGGTTCCATGAAAATATATAAATAAATTGTCTGGCCAGAATTGTGTTAAAATTCATCACAAAAACGTTTCAAGATCTCTTGAATGCTTGAATGAAAATATAATTGACTTGTCTCTATATGCGTTCGTTTAGCAACATGTAGGGTGAGAAATTCGTAGATTTCCAGCTCAAAGGAATTGCTTTGAGTCGCGAGAGTTTCATTTTCAACTACTCCATTGAGAGCTTGATATTTGGTCAAAGTATTGGAGATCGGGCTCAAAATAACAGCCCATTCTGAAGCTCTTATAAGTGCCTAGGTAAATCTCGAGTTAAAAGCTCCATTTTATATTGTCTCACTGCTGGAAAAGCCTGTCTCTGAAAGCTATTTTTTGAGCTGTCCGCCATCTTGCATTCCTAAAGTTCCTGACTGGCGTTCACTAGCTTCGAAGAGTTCGCACTCGCTCAAAGGTGATGAATGAAGGGCATTGTTTCTTACGCTCTTACCCAATCAGGAACTGTGACACGTGACAAGTTGCGCAAGAATGCCGCATTCTCGTGGACGACGAGAGGAAAAAAAGAAAAAAAAGAAACATTTGCAGTTTATAACTCGTTCCCGGCCTAAAGGCCTGGGCACGAGTAATTTATTGAAATAATATATACAGCACAGGTTTGCTGGTTTTCATTAAAGTAACGAAAAGATACCAAAATTCATAAAGGTATGAAAATGAAAAGGTTTTCAGTTCTGTTGTCGAAACCAACAAACAAGCAACTAGTTGTATCGCAATATACTAACAAGTCGCTTGTTGTTGGTGAAGAGGTTTGTGGGTAAAAATGTTCAGGTTGTTGTTGCTGATTGACCTCTTCACGCTGTGGATTTTGGATTTTCAAAATCTAAACTTCAAGAAACAAAAGGTATATGCACATCAGTTGTGGGACTGAAAATAAGAGTAATGTAAGAGATTTAACTATATTTTTGCAAAAGCCTGTTTTTCACGAATGGTTCTTATCATTTCGAAAATTCGTGCACTGAATGTTTTATTTCGAAAACAAAAATGCTTTTTCTTCCCGACAAAATAGCCTCCTAATTTTTATTGTAGAAGTCCTAAAGAAGATCGACGTTAACTTTTAAAAAAATGCCAAATTAGTATAGGCAATAGCATGGTTTGTAGTGATATTTGGCATACATACCACGAGTGATATTTCAAAATTGTTAAACAAAATTTCACGAGCCGTAGGCGAGTGAAATTTGGGACCATTTTGAAATATCACGAGTGATATTTATGCCAAATATCACGTACAAAACATGCTATTATTTGTTAATAATATAACCTAAGAGATTTCTGAAAATTTGAACTCTTCATAACCATCAAAAACCCGTTTCCCTTTCATTTTATGGCTTTTTGACTTGTTTTCATGATTAAATCACTTCTTTTTAGCGGGAGAAAGCTTCCCTATCTGGCCGCCATTTTCTCTAAGCCTTTTTGGCAAAGAAAGAAAGCAGTTGCCATGGAAACTGTAATTTTCACATGTGAAATTACAAAATTAAGCTGAAATACCAGTGCTCTCAGCCAATCAAATTGCACAAATTTCTTAGGTTATATTATTAACTTTGAAAATCCATCCAAACAGAGGGGAATTACATGTAGTAAGTGAAAATGATAGGAATTTCTAAAAATTATTGCGTGTTTGTCCCAATTCAAAATTGCGGACGACAGCGTAAAGAGGTCTATTGGTCTGTGGATAAACAATGACGAAAGTAGTAAACAACGACCACGCCGACTGATCGATTCAGAATAAGAAGTGGTTTTACGTTAAGGAATCCACCACAGCAAATAGATGAGCTGCTACTCAAAGTAATAATAACATCGCAAGTTGGAGGTAAACGGTTACATTGGTAAGTCAGTCTTTATTTGTTCAGTAAAATCCAGCCGGCACCCGAGTGCATCTCGATAATTTTACGCGTTCGATCATCTACGGGAAATATAAGTGGAGTGCGCGAGTCTAGGTTTAGGTTTTCTATCTATCAGTCTAGCGTCGTAGTCGAGAATCTGGCATGAAATCGAGGCAACGCGAGCAAGTCTCGAGCTTCTGAGCAAAACATGCAGTATTTTCATGAGTCAGGGACGTTTAGTAAGTTAAAGTGCACTATAAAAAACGAAGTCTTTTATTGAAAAATCTATGAAAATTATAAAAAGAATTATAAAAGCTATTTATATATAAATATGTGACTAAGCAAATTAATATGCAACTGATATAGATCATAAAATTTATAACAACTACAGTGGACCTATATTCAATACCTTCAGGCCATATATCTAAACAATAAAATCTAATATAGACATGTCACTCTAAAATTTCAAAATATTACATTATACATTATATATATTATATTAAACTGCACTATAAAATGCAGTTATAACAGCTTCACACGAGTATCAATCAAGGTAAAATTTAAAAGCCTCTTCATTTTGAAATTTACGAATCGACGATACTTTCATGAGTTTAAATGTTAGCTTTTTTGTGTCGACGAAGCAGCAAATCTCGCTTCAGTACCAACAGGCAGCCCAAGTTCAGCTCCTGAACATTATGGCTTTGCGATCGCGTTCAAAATGGAAGGTTACAGGCTCGAATCTCCGATGGATTCGTTCAACTTTTTATTTTTATATATGGCAGAAGAAGTAAAAATACATCTCATATCAAAGATATTGTATCGTTTGTGCGGGCTTCCAGTATTTCTACTATTGGGTTTCTGTTTACCGAAAAGCTGAACGACGTGCAGAACCTGTTGAGACACTGTCCCAATTTTGGCTTTAGTTAGCCGCCCCTGTTTTATGCTCACCTTTCCCCCTCTCTCAATGTTGAGTAGGCCTGGAAGATTCCTGCTAGGTCCAACACTTGACCCACCAACATTGTGTTGGGGGAGGGGGTTTAATATATGGCCGTTTCAACACCTACATGGTGGGTATGATATCAAAGAACGACAATGTTAGGGCACAGTGTCTAACTATTCTGCACGCTGTTGTAGGTTTCTAAGCTTATTTCAACATGGTAGACAATGTGATGTGTTTCATCGCTACAATATCTGCAAAATCAACAAAAACATATCTACGTGACTTCCAAATAAGGTAATGGAATAGACTTCATGGTCGTGCGAACGACACATTTTTATAGAGCCAATATGTTTGATATGTTAAAAATCAAAAATTATTGATAAAAAGGATGTGTAAGTGCAAAGAAATCAGTATTAATAAAACAGGGGATAAAAAGGTTGAGCGAATCCATCGGAAATTTCGAATCCGCAACGTTAACCTTCCATTTCGATTGAACGCAATCTTCTTCTTCTCTTATATTAATAATAAGAGTTATCGTAATTCTTTAGCAAAAAAAGAGGCATGAGCTATAAAAGAAAAATAATGAGGAAAAAAAAGCGAAAAACATTAAGTCGATCAACGAGAGACTCAAACTCTAAGCCACCTTCATCTCAGAAAACCATTCAGCCATTGCTTGATGTTTTGGCTAGATTTTGTGTGTATATATATGTTGTCAATTTGAGGTTGTAACCCCACAAACGCACTGGCGCGAACCTATAAACAAATGCAAAAACTGTTTCTCTCTGTAGCAAAATGTCGCTATTAATAAAAGAAATTGCTTCATAAAACACAAATCAGCCACTAAACAAACTCGATATGCCTTTTTTAAAAAGAAAAGGTTCACGTGTTAGAATCAATTTTTCCAAGTTGATTTGTACTCAACTTAATTATTGGCCACAGTTTTTACCACAAAAATGTATATTTTTCAACAGTCATCAATTCTAAATAAAAATACCTCATCTAATATGCACAAGAGACTTTTTGACTTCACATCTTCTTTTATCCCGCATTTAACCTTGAAATGTTTTTCTTTGGTTGTTGTCTGTCTTACAAATCATAAAAGTCCCTCAATTTCGAGACGATTCTTGTTTTCCGACTTTGGGGAGATTGTTAAGCAGTCCTACCGAAGACATACATAATTTCAATGACTCAGTTTTAAGGGGAATGTTTTTGAAGCTACAGATCCATCAACAACGTCAACCAGTCTTGAAAATGATTTGTTGAGTTCTTTGTCTTTCGAAAAGTTTTTGAGACGACGCTGGTAACCAAAAAGATTTCAACGTACGATTTTTTTGCTCAAAAACGTCGAGGATCATATAGATGACTGTCCGTGAAAATCTTATAATGCTTATGAGATTTTCAGAAATATACTTGGAAAGTTTGGATGTAAAACTACTAGGCAATATGTGAATTGCAATCTCCTTCTATTTTGAAGCTATGACCACACCACTCGCTGCGCTCGTGATTCCATTTGAGTTTTGAACATTTTATGACAAAGGTTCAAAGGTTCAAAGGTTTTTGTTTACCATGTATTGAATAATAAATAATAAATACCATGTATTGAATATTAAATGGAGGGAGTAAGAGTTACAACCCAAGGGGTTAAGACAAAACACTCCTACACCCAGACTATGACGTCAAGAGTGTGTCAATAAGAGAACAGGCAACTCAAAACCACCTTGAATTTGTGAAGTTCACCACGACAATAAGCCTTTAAACAGCAAGTGATAACATGACGAGTATGCGCGAGCCGCTGGACGGAAGTGGCCTCAATTACGGTTTTAACCTGGCTTAGGGCTACCTCTCTCATAAATAGAGTCGTATATATACTCTCTCCAAAGTTTTTCGGAACATCACATTCGAGTGCAGAAGTATGAACAGCTAGAAATTATCCTTTTAAAATTATCCATTAGTCCGGCCAAGACAATAGAAGTTGGAGACATGCACAGGTGTTAGCATTTGCTGCTTTAAGAATATAGTGTTTGTATTCTTCAGGGATTTTTAAATTTGAATATGAAAGATTATTGAAGAGGATTCTGGTATGGATAGAGGTATGGAACGTCATAAAGGTAAAGGCTTATTTCTATGACATTAATTGTGGAGCGCGATTTTATCAGATTTTGTATTATTACACTATCTGTTAACCAGTGTCATAAGCTATTACTTTGTAGTTTTTAATGTGTTATTTTCTCGAGATTTTGTTTTCTTTTTCAACGTTATTTCGTTTTTTCGGGTTTATTTTCAAAAGTGAACTCGAAAACGTATTTCTCGACTATAGGATCGAGATACGGGTTGATGTCAAAGTGGGCGCTGTCAAGAGAGCGTAAATATTTATGCTCTCTTGGCGCTGTCTCAGAAAAATGGTGTTCGAGCGTGTAACTCAACTAAAAAAGGACATAGCTCGAAGTCTATCTGTAACTCAAAAATCACAGTTACCTACAGAAAAATCCTACCTCGACTGTAATTACTATTACTTTTATCAGGAAAATTCCGATCTTCCAAGAGGTAAATACACAATACAAATGATTTAAGATTCGAGTGGCGACAAATCAAAATTCGAGACGCTGATTCTAAAATGCACAGACTTTGAGACTTTATTAAATTTTGTCGAGACGCACAATTTCAGTCATCATCAGGAAGTAAAGAGCCGCCTTTCATCAAAATACCGCCTTTTTCCTCAAAAAATAGCCTCCCAATTTTCATCATAGTACGAGTCCAAAAGAAGATCGACGTTATCTTTTCAAGAAATGCCAAATTTTCAAAATCCACCAAAACACAGCGGAATTGTGGCAAGTCAAAATGATGGTGTTTGTCCCAATTCAAAATGGCGGACGACGACAGTGTTAGGAGGTCTAATGATCTGTGGATGAACAATGACGAAGGTAATTTTCAACAACAACGCCGACTGATTCAGAATAGGAAGTGGATTCACCAGAAGGCCTGTTGAAAGCCCAGTTCTCGCTAGGCTCAGTTTTCAGCCGTCGGGGTTTCGTGCGCCCGCGATACTCTCCCCCGTGACGGCTGGGCGCGTGGACTAAGCATTGTTTGGCTAGACCAATCAGCAATCTGCCCCTCGATTTTCAAGGGGCATAAATTAAAATTCCATTGTAACCACCAAACGCTTTCTTCGTGATTTTGAATGATTTCTTTCGGTCTGAAGTACGTTTTCACATGGAGATATTAACAAAGGTGATAAGTCAAACCGGGAATTCAAAATTGTTGTCTGAAAAGCTAGACTGAAGAAATTTATTTCAGCGGTCGAGAATTTGATACTCCCAGTTGATCAATAATCAAAATGTCAATAACTGAGTTGCTCTCAATGTTTTCACCAAACAACTGTTATATGAAGTCTCATAAATAACTTGATTTTCTCTCGTACACAAAGTGCACGCTTTTTAACGGACAATGGAGGTCAAAAAAGTTCGTAAATTCATCAAATTTATAGATTTACACAGACAACTACTTTGACCTCTTGCCCTTGATTTGACAGATAATGCGTTGCGTCACAGACAAGACTTTCAGCTCACGCGCCCAGCCGTCACGGGGGAGAGTATCGCGGGCGCACGAAACCCCGACGGCTGAAAACTGAGCCTAAGTTCTCGCTTAATCTTTCCCAATCTCGCTGCGAGATTGGGCGAGGATGTGGGCTTTCAACAGTGCTACCAGAGCAAATAGATGAGCTGCTACTCAAAGTCATAACAACATCGTAAAGACAGGCGCGGGTGCCTGGATTTTACTGAACAAAGAAAGACTGACTAACGAATGTAACCGTTTATCACAGTTGGTGGTAAACGCCGGTTACATTTGTTAGTCGGTCTTTACTTTATCAGTAAAATCCAGGCACCCGCGCGTGTCTTTAAATTAAAGACCCGATTATTTTACGCGTTGGATAATTTACGGGAAATATTACTGGAGTGCACGATCACCCGTAGACTGGCTTGTCCAATAATAGAAATTGGAATTAACATAACAGAATGCGTTACAAAAGTTAATAAACTTAATCCTCCTATCGGTCTACATACTAGTAGTTCCAAACGGCTTTATATTACACGCTCATGTAATTTGCTGAAATAGGATGCTTACCGAATGTCGATCGTACAATTAACGATCCCTTACCACAGGAATATAAGCGTTTCGATAAAAAATAGAAATATTTATCAAAAGAGGAGCTAAATAAAGCCGGGTTCTCCTTGGATTGTGTAAAGTACTTATTTTACTTTTCATACATTTGAACAAAATAATAATGAAAGCAATTTGTGATTTTAAATTGTTATAAATCTCAGGCATTTCATGAGATACGTCATTATGACGTCATTATGACGCTTTTGTGACAAAAATGCGTCATAACACCACACATCCCAAATTGAAAAAATACAATTTTTGATTTATGCAGCTTTGTGTTTGCCGCTGTGCCAATACGTTCATTGTATTAGCGTTTAAATACCCTTAATTTTGACCATATATGGTCATTTGGCGAGGAATTTCTTTCATTGGCTGTAACTTCGCACCCTTTTTCACTATAAACGTTCTTTTTGAGTAGCAAAAATGGTTTTGATGTTGTTACTAAAAATAGTGAGGTATCATTTATGACGTCATAATTTAAAAAAATTCCAAAATACCTTCACAAATCCTTCACAATTAAAAAAATTAAGGATTTTTTTTCGAAAGAACATGTTGTAATATTTTGCTTCATTTGGAAAATAAATTACTCCTCTGTGAGCCAAAAATTGACTTTAAGAACCTTGCGGGAGCCGAAAAGCCCTAGCAACCGACCATCGTGTAGCACGTGTTAACGCCCCTAATAGTTTTCTTGGTATTTTTTTTATACATTGGGCATTATATTACTATTGTATCCTCATATTTTCGTACAGCAAGTTGTACAGCCCTTGTACTAGTCATATATACGTTCTGCATTTTGTGCTGTAATTTCCGTCTACGTAGCCACTTATGAAAGTACTCTACGCTAGTGTTTCTAATTACGTTTTACATTGTTGTTACAATACCTATAAAATTTCATCATATACTAGTGTACTATATTATTAGAGGTTTGACCATATATTCCTTGTACGTTCAAAGAATTATTACAAATGATTATGACATCGAAACTATGATCGGAATGCACATTGTAAGTGTTTATAGCTTGTTTTATTGTATTGTATTTCAGTTTACGTTCAATTATTGTATTTTCTGTTGCTAAGAGATTTGTTCTTTATTCACTTGTTGGATTGATTTGAGGATTAGAGTAAAATATAAAATCAAAATCAAGATCGTTTGTCGATAGCGGTATGCCAAAAACGTCAATCTTAAGGTCTCTATTAAACACCGTCAAGCGTCACACTTGGTTTTCCGTGTTTGCCAGCAACTGAGACCAGTAAAATATGCCCGCTAGTGTTTGCCGCGACAAGTTGTTTTAACTATGTGGTCCCTCAGCAGTCGCCGCGAGCCAAGCGCTACAGAAATCAAAAGGTTTTCTCCAACAATTTGTCTAAGGTAAATCTGAACTTGGCTAACTTCAGGAACTTAGGTGGCTTCGGAACTTTTAAGGTAATTCCTCTGTTTTGCACCGCGCACGCCTACTAGTGCGCATGGTTCAAAAAGCATAAATCGCGACTTTACGAGCATTTTCTTTCAAGGTATAATTTAAAAAAATTACAAAACTCGATTTTGGAAATTGTTTTAATCTTTGGTGCGATAAAAATCAAGTTTTGCGAAACTCGCCCCATTGCCTTCTCGAAAAAGTGCCGTTTTTAGCTCTATTATGATGATGTTTTACAAAATATCTCGCAAACGAGGAGCATGACCCCCATTTCTTATTTCAAAACTTGCATTCACGCAATGATTTACACAACATATTTGAAAATTAAGAAAATCTATCGATAGGAACATGGAAAATTTGACGCTTTTTTGTATATATTTGAGCCCTAGAATGCCACTAAATCGAACATTTCGGGGCTATGTTGCTCTCTAAATGATGCAAAAAATGTTCCAAAATGCGTTATCGAAGTTAAAATAAGCTTTCTTGCGAGATATTTTACTATTTTACCTGTTTCTACTAAAATACTGCTAACTCTGAGTTTTGGAGTCTTTTTCTGAGACCACATAGACATATATCAACGAATTAGCTGGAAAACATCGAACGTTCGCGCGAAATCGCTAAAATACCCTTGTCTATCAAGCCAAATATTTCCTAAACAAGTACCGTGACCCCCTCTTTTTTTGTCAGTTACGAGATAAGTAACTCAAACCCTACAAAATGTCAAATTTTAAGCGATTTTTATCGGTAGGATCTATTACAGATCAGAGGAATCACCTTAAAATCAAGTAGTCTCGAAATTCTCTTAAATGAATTCAAAATTGCACGATGAAACGAGGGTAACAAACAAACAAAAAAACAATTAATCGTATCGCAGTACTGCAGAGTGCCGTGTCAGTCGCTTGCTGTTGGTGAAGAGGTTTGTTGGTAAAAATGTTAGCTTGTTGTTGCTGATTGACCTCTTCACGCTGTTGTACGCCATTTTGAATTAATTGGCAAGAACGCGCCAAAATTATTAGAAATTCTTATCACTTCCTCTGCTGTAACTCCGCTCTATTTTATTCGATTTTCAAAATTTCAACTTTAATCAACTTTAGGTATGCACCATTATTTAGTGTTGCACTGAAAATAACAGCAATCTAAGTGTTTTTGCTATATTTTTGAGACAGCCTCTTTTTCACGAATGGCTCTTATCATTTCGAAAATTTGCACGCCGAAAGTTTTTCAATTTTCATCGTAGTAAATGTCCTAAAGAAGATCAAGTTTATCTTTTCAAAAACTGAGAATTTTTGAAAATCCCTCCAAACAGAGCGGAATTATAGTAGGCCTTTCAAAGTCATGAGAGTTTCTAATACTTTTTGCGTGTTTGTCGGAATTTAAAATGGCGGACGACAGCGTAAAGAGGTCTATTGATCTGTGGATAAACAATGACGAAAGTAATAAACAACGCCGGACCACGAAGACTGATTCAGAACAAAAAGTGGTTTTACGTTAAGGAATCCACCAGAGCAAATAGATGAGCTACTACTCAAAGTAATAACAACATCGCAAGTTGGAGGTAAACGGTTACATTGGTAAGTCAGTCTTTATTTGTTCAGTAAAATCCAGGCATCCGCGCGTGTCTTTAAAGACCCGATAATTTTACGCGTTCAATAATTTACGGGAAATATTCCTGGAGTGCGCAATTACATGTAAACTTTCTTGTACAATCATAGAAATTGGAATTATCGTGCGTTTCTAGAAACACTCGAAAACCTAACTCTTGCGTCGATTTAACGGGTCCCCAAAGGTTATAGGATCTTTTGAGAAAACGGGCTCCAGGTTCGTATTTGAGATATTAGAATCGAGTATGCAAATAATTGCTGTAAAATCAATGTGCAGCCAACCATTTCACAAGGAGCTCGCACTTACAAATTCGGCAATCAAAAGTCTTGCCTGCTTTTGGCTAACTTCAAAAAGTTTTTGTCACTCCCAAAACTTATTTTGTTGAGATTATGTGTGCAAATTCCCAACTTAAGTTTACAACAAAGACGTTTGTTACATACAAATTTCCAAGTACTGTAGTACTCGCAAGGGCGCACGGTGCAACTATTTCTACAACGGTTCTCGCCATTGACACTAGTGAAAATCGTCTGCTCATGCTCCAAGTCACGTCTTCGTGTTTTTGGTAACTTCTGCTAAATTCGCTTTTACGCTTGCCTCCAACAATAGTTTTCACCAACCGTCAAAACTCGAAGTCAACTCTTAGTACTCTTGTAACGTAAGGTCAGTATTCACCTAATGTCTTCATTAATGCAATTTCTTTGACACACAAAAGTGTACGATTTGTGTATACACCAAAAAGACGAGCATTTCATCTCAAGCTAATACTCACACATTTCGTAAGAAAACATCGTAATATGCTCGTATGCGCTGACCGTTTTCATTAGTGTTTTTTGGCTCTTTGCCGTGTCGTTACGACACAAACTGCACGAACCATTGCAGCGTGGAACTTATCCTGTATAGCTCAAAATCTAGAAATGCTGTTTCTATAGAGATATCCACTGTAGCAATAAAAGATCGTTCGATTTTCAATGTCTCTTAAGGGTTAGTTTATATACCAACACTTTGAAAGCAAAGTTTGCTGCTTTTTCGATTTATTCAATGTTTGACCAACTCTAGACGTGTCATACACAAAATTACCAATAACCCAAATATAATCACTTTCTAACCTTCACAACTTAAACAATATTCTATACTTACAGTTCCTGAAGATTAGTAAGATTAGCAAATAGGTGTTTGTCCAGGTTGGAGATTTGGTTGCGACTGAGACCTCTAGGAAAGGAATGTTAATATTCATGTTTTAGTAACTATATACAGAATAAACGATTGTACTGACTGGGACTAAAATCAGCAGTATTTCATTTAAGGAATATATACAATACAGGTTTGCCGGTTTTCATTAAGGCAGCGAAAAGACATAAAATTCAAAAAGGTACTAAAATGAAAAGGTTTTTAGTTGTGCTGTCGTTAACAATCTCAAGCTTCAAATCAGTGTAGTTTTCTTTCATTTTGATATTTTAGATTTGTCAATCTATTCATCACAGGGGAGCAAGTTGTGAGTAAAAAGTGGCAATGTCTTTGCATGAAATTTGAAAATGCGTGCACCACCATGCATCATGATCACAACGAGTCATCGAACGCCATAAGTCTTTGAACGAATGATAGCACTCGCTCAGGAATTTTATCCCAATGTTTGCTATTGAATATCATGTTTTTCCAAATGCATATTATATTCAAATGAAATCAAAGGGTTTTCTCGTGCAATTTGGCGGAGGTAAATCCCAACTTGGCTAACGTCAAAAACTTGCTTAGTTTTCGGCGGGCCTTTTAGAATGTAACTTGTTTCCATATTCCTTCAAATGACTTCAAACGATGAAACGAGGGAAACAAACAAACAAACCACTAATCCGATTACGTATCGCAATACTGCAGAGTTTGTCCGTCGCTTGTTGTTGGTGAAAAGGTTTGTGGGTAAAAATGTTAGCTTGTTGTTGCTGATTGACCTCTTCATGCTGTTTTCCGCCATTTTGAATTAATTGGCAAGAATCACTTCCTCTTCCTGTAACTCCGCTCTATTTTATTCGATTTTCAAAATCTCAACTATAATACTATAATCAACTTTAGATATGATATGATATACTTTCAATAGGTATGCACCACAATTGTTGCACTGAAAATAACAGCAATCTAAGTGTTTTTGCTATGTTTTTGAAACAGCCTCTTTATTTTCACGAATGGTTCTTATCATTTCGAAAAATTTGCACCCCGAATGTTTTATTTGCAAAACAAAAATGCTTTTTCTTCTCCAAAAATAGCCTCCCAATTTTCATCGTAGTAAATGTCCTAAAGAAGATCGACGTTAGCTTTTCAAAAACTGAGAATTTTTCAAAATCCCGCCAAAAAGAGCGGAATTATAGTAGGCCTTTCAAATTCATGAGAATTCCTAATACTTTTGACGTTTTTGTCGGAATTTAGAATTGCGGACGACAGCGTAAAGAGGTCTATTGATCTGTGGATAAACAATGACGAAAGTAATAAACAACGACCACGCCGACTGATCCATTCAGAATAATAAGTTGTTTTACGTTAAGGAATCCATCAGAGCAAATAGATGGTCTGCTACTCAAAGTAATGACACCATCGTAAGATGGTGGTAAACGGTTACATTGGTTAGTCAGTCTTTATTTGTTCAGTAGAATCCAGGCACCCGTGTACATGTGTATCTCGAAAAAGCCGATAATTTTACGCGTTCGATAATTTACGGAAAATATAACTGGAGTGCGCGAGTCTAGGTTTAGGTTTTCTATCTATCAGTCTAGCGTCGTAGTCGAGAATCTGCCATGAAAACGAGGCAATCATGAAATCGAGGCAACGCGAGCAAGTCTCGAGCTTCTGAGCAAAACATGCAGTATTTTCATGAGTCAGGGACGTTTAGTAAGTTAAAGTGCTCTATAAATACGAAGGCTTTTATTGAAAAATATATGAAAATTATAAAAAAATTATAAAAACTATTTATATATAAATATGTGACTAAGCAAATTAATATGCAACTGATATAGATCATAAAATTTATAACTACAGTGGACCTATATTCAATACCTTCAGGCCATATATCTAAACAATAAAATCTAATATAGACATGTCACTCTAAAATTTCAAAATATTACATTATACATTATATATATTATATTAAACTGCACTATAAAATGCACTAGCTGATTCCTCGAGAAGACAGTAGCCAATCAGCGCAAAGTAAACCTGCACAACTTGTTAGCATCACCCCGAAGGGATAAGCAAATCTATGCCCTACCCGGGTAGGGTATTGTGGGTTTTTAATAAATCAATAAAATATCATTAAATGTGAATTTTCTTTCTTAACTGATTTTTAAGAAACAATATAGAAAATTTTATAGAATTTACATCTTAAAAAAAACAGTTTTTGCGAAATTTTAAAGCTTCCAAATGTATTTACAAACTTTTCCTTCGAGCCCCTCCCGCCGTCAGGACATTTTGGCGAAGCGGGTTTTACTTAGAGTCCCTTGACTCGCGCCTCAGAATCTCGTTGAAGCGAAGTTCAAGTCCATGATCATATCTTAAAATTAGCCAATTTATGTCATTATTTTGAGCGGTAGCTTCCTCCAGAAGAGCTAGCGAAGCAAGTTGACCAGCACGGACAAGTTTAGGATCTTGAATAATTGGAAACCACTTCTCAGGCTGGATTTCTGTCTTGGTAATTGAAGTTGACGAGTAGCTGGTTTGGAGTTTTCGCTGTAATGCCTTGTCTTGCATCAAAACGGATTCAAAGGATGTACTTTCTGATTTAGGATTCAATTTGATGGAGACTTGGATTTGAGACTTTGAATCTGACCTTCGAGGGTTGACGTTTACGTTAGTTGCTGTTGTTGTTGCTGCTAACTTCCATGTTCTGCACTTTGGAGACTTCACCATGATCGTCGCTGGTTCGGACATATGGAAGGCAATTGTGGAAGTGTTCTTGTTATAAAGAAAACCAAGTATTGAATCAAATGGAACAACAATCTTGGTCTTTGTGTTGTCGTTTATCAGCTGGCGTTGTACTATGATCTGTCGTCTCGAAGCGAAGTGGAATGTAGCCGTGAATATCTCTCGTGAAACTCTGAAGTCTTCTCTCGACCACTCGATCATGCCACCGATTCGACAAGAGTCAATGTGTGCTTTGAATTCCGCCAGATAGCCTCGATCTGTAACACATTTTACAGCTGATTCAAAGTTTATTTCAGTAACTGTAGCGATGGACGAACGTCTAGTATACGACTTCAAACAAAATTCGCAAGAAAATTGATGGTCTTCCATTATGAGTCCATTATCGTTGAAGTCCAAATACCAAAAGAAAGTGAATTAAGAACACTACAGTGCCATAGATATAAACTAAATGCTCTATTTATTCACGTGAATATCAGAAGTTATATAATCCAAATTTAAAAACCTTACTCACTGTTTGTCTAGTCAAAATACCGTCGTGTTAAAGCAATGGAACAAATAAAAGCCTTCAAATGAATCAGCTTTTTATTTTTAGCTTGTTAGTTGAGAAGTGTAATTGAACAAACCATGAATACTACTTATTACGCCAATATCATCTCTCTCTTAACCCTGCTTTGGGGTTTTCCCAGGTGAATGTTTGCATTTTACGCATCGCCGCACTACCGATATAAATAGCGTCAGGGTGCTAACAAGTTATGTGCGTTTTGGAGAAGGCGTGGTTACGGAGGAATCAGCTAGCAGTCATTGCGTTATAACAGCTTCACACGAGTATCAATCAAGGTAAAATTTAAAAGCCTCTTCATTTTGAAATTTACGAATCGACGATACTTTCATGAGTTTAAGTGTTAGCTTTTTTGTGTCGGCGAAGCAGCAAATCTCGCTTCAGTACCAACAGGCAGCCCAGGTTCAGCTCCTGAACATTATGGCTTTGCGATCGCGTTCAAAATGGAAGGTTACATGCAGGCTCGAATCTCCGATGGATTCGTTCAACTTTTTATTTTTATATATGGCAGAAGAAGTAAAAATACATCTCATATCAAAGATATTGTATCGTTTGTGCGGGCTTCATCTCAGAAAACCATTCAGCCATTGCTTGATGTTTTGGCTAGATTTTGTGTGTGTATATATATATTGTCAATTTGAGGTTGTAACCCCACAAACACAGTGGCGCGAACCTATAAACAAATGCAAAAACTGTTCCTCTCTGCAGCAAAATGTCGCTATTAATAAAATAATTGCTTCATAAAACACTAGTCAGCCACTAAACAAACTCGATATGCCTTTTTTAAAAAGAAAAAGGTTCATTTTAAAATTGGCTTTCTATCCGATTACACGTGTTAGAATTAATTTTTCGAAGTTAATTTGTACTAAACTTAATTATTGGCCACAGTTTTTACCACAAAAATGTATATTTTTCAACAGTCATAAATTCTAAATAAAAATACCTCATCTAATATGCACAAGAGACTTTTTGACTTCACATTTTCTTTCATCCCGCATTTAACCTTGAAATGTTTTTCTTTGGTTGTTGTCTGTCTTACAAATCATAAAAGTCCCTCAATTTTGAGACGATTCTTGTTTTCCGACTTTGGAGAGATTGCTAAGCAGTCCTACCGAAGACATACATAATTTCAATGACTCAGTTTTAAGGGGAATGTTTTTGAAGCTACAGATCCATCAACAACGTCAACCAGTCTTGAAAATGATTTGTTGAGTTCTTTGTCTTTCGAAAAGTTTTTGAGACGACGCTGGTAACCAAAAAGATTTCAACGTACGATTTTTTTGCTCAAAAACGTCATGGTTCATATAGATGACTGTCCGTGAAAATCTTATAAAGCTTATGAGATTTTCAGAAATATACTTGGAAAGTTTGGATGTAAAACTACTAGGCAATATGTGAATTGCAATCTCCTTCTATTTTGAAGCTATGACCACACCACTCGCTGCGCTCGTGATTCCATTTGAGTTTTGAACATTTTATGACGTCAAGAGTGTGTCAATAAGAGAACAGGCAACTCAAAACCACCTTGAATTTGTGAAGTTCACCACGACAATAAGCCTTTAAACAGCAAGTGATAACATGACGAGTATGCGCGAGCCGCTGGACGGAAGTGGCCTCAATTACGGTTTTAACCTGGCTTAGGGCTACCTCTCTCATAAATAGAGTCGTATATATACTCTCTCCAAAGTTTTTCGGAACATCACATTTGAGTGCAGAAGTATGAACAGCTAGAAATTATCCTTTCAGTCAAACTTATCCATTAGTCCGGCCAAGACAATAGAAGTTGGAGACATGCACAGGTGTTAGCACTTGCTGCTTTAAGAATATAGTGTTTGTATTCTTCAGGGATTTTTAAATTTGAATATGAAAGATTATTGAAGAGGATTCTGGTATGGATAAAGGTATGGAACGTCATAAAGGTAAAGGCTTATTTCTATGACATTAATTGTGGAGCGCGATTTTATCAGATTTTGTATTATTACACTATCTGTTAACCAGTGTCATAAGCTATTACTTTGTAGTTTTTAATGTGTTATTTTCTCGAGATTTTGTTTTCTTTTTCAACGTTATTTCGTTTTTTCGGGTTTATTTTCAAAAGTGAACTCGAAAACGTATTTCTCGACTATAGGATCGAGATACGGGTTGATGTCAAAGTGGGCGCTGTCAAGAGAGCGTAAATATTTATGCTCTCTTGGCGCTGTCTCAGAAAAATGGTGTTCGAGCGTGTAACTCAACTAAAAAAGGACATAGCTCGAAGTCTATCTGTAACTCAAAAATCACAGTTACCTACAGAAAAATCCTACCTCGACTGTAATTACTATTACTTTTATCAGGAAAATTCCGATCTTCCAAGAGGTAAATACACAATACAAATGATTTAAGATTCGAGTGGCGACAAATCAAAATTCGAGACCGCGCTGATTCTAAAATGCACAGACTTTGAGACTTTATTAAATTTTGTCGAGACGCACAATTTCAGTCATCATCAGGAAGTAAAGAGCCGCCTTTCATCAAAATACCGCCTTTTTCCTCAAAAAATAGCCTCCCAATTTTCATCATAGTACGAGTCCAAAAGAAGATCGACGTTATCTTTTCAAGAAATGCCAAATTTTCAAAATCCACCAAAACACAGCGGAATTGTGGCAAGTCAAAATGATGGTGTTTGTCCCAATTCAAAATGGCGGACGACGACAGTGTTAGGAGGTCTAATGATCTGTGGATGAACAATGACGAAGGTAATTTTCAACAACAACGCCGACTGATTCAGAATAGGAAGTGGATTCACCAGAAGGCCTGTTGAAAGCCCAGTTCTCGCTAGGCTCAGTTTTCAGCCGTCGGGGTTTCGTGCGCCCGCGATACTCTCCCCCGTGACGGCTGGGCGCGTGGACTAAGCATTGTTTGGCTAGACCAATCAGCAATCTGCCCCTCGATTTTCAAGGGGCATAAATTAAAATTCCATTGTAACCACCAAACGCTTTCTTCGTGATTTTGAATGATTTCTTTCGGTCTGAAGTACGTTTTCACATGGAGATATTAACAAAGGTGATAAGTCAAACCGGGAATTCAAAATTGTTGTCTGAAAAGCTAGACTGAAGAAATTTATTTCAGCGGTCGAGAATTTGATACTCCCAGTTGATCAATAATCAAAATGTCAATAACTGAGTTGCTCTCAATGTTTTCACCAAACAACTGTTATATGAAGTCTCATAAATAACTTGATTTTCTCTCGTACACAAAGTGCACGCTTTTTAACGGACAATGGAGGTCAAAAAAGTTCGTAAATTCATCAAATTTATAGATTTACACAGACAACTACTTTGACCTCTTGCCCTTGATTTGACAGATAATGCGTTGCGTCACAGACAAGACTTTCAGCTCACGCGCCCAGCCGTCACGGGGGAGAGTATCGCGGGCGCACGAAACCCCGACGGCTGAAAACTGAGCCTAAGTTCTCGCTTAATCTTTCCCAATCTCGCTGCGAGATTGGGCGAGGATGTGGGCTTTCAACAGTGCTACCAGAGCAAATAGATGAGCTGCTACTCAAAGTCATAACAACATCGTAAAGACAGGCGCGGGTGCCTGGATTTTACTGAACAAAGAAAGACTGACTAACGAATGTAACCGTTTATCACAGTTGGTGGTAAACGCCGGTTACATTTGTTAGTCGGTCTTTACTTTATCAGTAAAATCCAGGCACCCGCGCGTGTCTTTAAATTAAAGACCCGATTATTTTACGCGTTGGATAATTTACGGGAAATATTACTGGAGTGCACGATCACCCGTAGACTGGCTTGTCCAATAATAGAAATTGGAATTAACATAACAGAATGCGTTACAAAAGTTAATAAACTTAATCCTCCTATCGGTCTACATACTAGTAGTTCCAAACGGCTTTATATTACACGCTCATGTAATTTGCTGAAATAGGATGCTTACCGAATGTCGATCGTACAATTAACGATCCCTTACCACAGGAATATAAGCGTTTCGATAAAAAATAGAAATATTTATCAAAAGAGGAGCTAAATAAAGCCGGGTTCTCCTTGGATTGTGTAAAGTACTTATTTTACTTTTCATACATTTGAACAAAATAATAATGAAAGCAATTTGTGATTTTAAATTGTTATAAATCTCAGGCATTTCATGAGATACGTCATTATGACGTCATTATGACGCTTTTGTGACAAAAATGCGTCATAACACCACACATCCCAAATTGAAAAAATACAATTTTTGATTTATGCAGCTTTGTGTTTGCCGCTGTGCCAATACGTTCATTGTATTAGCGTTTAAATACCCTTAATTTTGACCATATATGGTCATTTGGCGAGGAATTTCTTTCATTGGCTGTAACTTCGCACCCTTTTTCACTATAAACGTTCTTTTTGAGTAGCAAAAATGGTTTTGATGTTGTTACTAAAAATAGTGAGGTATCATTTATGACGTCAATAATTTAAAAAAATTCCAAAATACCTTCACAAATCCTTCACAATTAAAAAAATTAAGGATTTTTTTTCGAAAGAACATGTTGTAATATTTTGCTTCATTTGGAAAATAAATTACTCCTCTGTGAGCCAAAAATTGACTTTAAGAACCTTGCGGGAGCCGAAAAGCCCTAGCAACCGACCATCGTGTAGCACGTGTTAACGCCCCTAATAGTTTTCTTGGTATTTTTTTATACATTGGGCATTATATTACTATTGTATCCTCATATTTTCGTACAGCAAGTTGTACAGCCCTTGTACTAGTCATATATACGTTCTGCATTTTGTGCTGTAATTTCCGTCTACGTAGCCACTTATGAAAGTACTCTACGCTAGTGTTTCTAATTACGTTTTACATTGTTGTTACAATACCTTATAAAATTTCATCATATACTAGTGTACCTATATTATTAGAGGTTTGACCATATATTCCTTGTACGTTCAAAGAATTATTACAAATGATTATGACATCGAAACTATGATCGGAATGCACATTGTAAGTGTTTATAGCTTGTTTTATTGTATTGTATTTCAGTTTACGTTCAATTATTGTATTTTCTGTTGCTAAGAGATTTGTTCTTTATTCACTTGTTGGATTGATTTGAGGATTAGAGTAAAATATAAAATCAAAATCAAGATCGTTTGTCGACTAGCGGTATGCCAAAAACGTCAATCTTAAGGTCTCTATTAAACACCGTCAAGCGTCACACTTGGTTTTCCGTGTTTGCCAGCAACTGAGACCAGTAAAATATGCCCGCTAGTGTTTGCCGCGACAAGTTGTTTTAACTATGTGGTCCCTCAGCAGTCGCCGCGAGCCAAGCGCTACAGAAATCAAAGGTTTTCTCCAACAATTTGTCTAAGGTAAATCTGAACTTGGCTAACTTCAGGAACTTAGGTGGCTTCGGAACTTTTAAGGTAATTCCTCTGTTTTGCACCGCGCACGCCTACTAGTGCGCATGGTTCAAAAAGCATAAATCGCGACTTTACGAGCATTTTCTTTCAAGGTATAATTTAAAAAAATTACAAAACTCGATTTTGGAAATTGTTTTAATCTTTGGTGCGATAAAAATCAAGTTTTGCGAAACTCGCCCCATTGCCTTCTCGAAAAAGTGCCGTTTTTAGCTCTATTATGATGATGTTTTACAAAATATCTCGCAAACGAGGAGCATGACCCCCATTTCTTATTTCAAAACTTGCATTCACGCAATGATTTACACAACATATTTGAAAATTAAGAAAATCTATCGATAGGAACATGGAAAATTTGACGCTTTTTTGTATATATTTGAGCCCTAGAATGCCACTAAATCGAACATTTCGGGGCTATGTTGCTCTCTAAATGATGCAAAAAATGTTCCAAAATGCGTTATCGAAGTTAAAATAAGCTTTCTTGCGAGATATTTTACTATTTTACCTGTTTCTACTAAAATACTGCTAACTCTGAGTTTTGGAGTCTTTTTCTGAGACCACATAGACATATATCAACGAATTAGCTGGAAAACATCGAACGTTCGCGCGAAATCGCTAAAATACCCTTGTCTATCAAGCCAAATATTTCCTAAACAAGTACCGTGACCCCCTCTTTTTTTGTCAGTTACGAGATAAGTAACTCAAACCCTACAAAATGTCAAATTTTAAGCGATTTTTATCGGTAGGATCTATTACAGATCAGAGGAATCACCTTAAAATCAAGTAGTCTCGAAATTCTCTTAAATGAATTCAAAATTGCACGATGAAACGAGGGTAACAAACAAACAAAAAACAATTAATCGTATCGCAGTACTGCAGAGTGCCGTGTCAGTCGCTTGCTGTTGGTGAAGAGGTTTGTTGGTAAAATGTTAGCTTGTTGTTGCTGATTGACCTCTTCACGCTGCCGTCCGCCATTTTGAATTAATTGGAAGAACAGGCCAAAAATATTAGAAATTCCTATCACTTCCTCTGCTGTAACCTCCGCTCTATTTTATTCAATTTTCAAAATTTCAACTTTAATCAACTTTAGGTATGCACCATTATTTAGTGTTGCACTGAAAATAAACAGCAATATAGTGTTTTTTGCTATATTTTTGAGACAGCCTCTTTTTCACGAATGGTTCTTATCATTTCGAAATAATTTGCACGCCGAAGTTTTTCAATTTTCATCGTAGTAAATGTCCTAAAGAAGATCGAGTTTATCTTTTCAAAAACTGAGAATTTTTGAAAATCCTATCAAAACAGAGCGGAATTATAGTAGGCCTTCAAACTCATGAGAGTTTCTAATACTTTTTGCGTGTTTGTCGGAATTTAAAATGGCGGACGACAGAGTAAAGAGGTCTATTGATCTGTGGATAAACAATGACGAAAGTAATAAACAACGACCACGAAGCTGACTCAGAACAAAAAGTGGTTTTACGTTGAGGAATCCACCAGAGCAATAGATGAGCCTGCTACTCAAAGTAATAATAACATCGCAAGTTGGATGGTAAACGGTTACATTGGTAAGTCAGTTTTTATTTGTTCAGTAAAATCAAGGCATCCGCGCGTGTCTTTAAAGACCTGATAATTTTACGCGTTCAATAATTTACGGGAAATATTCCTGGAGTGCGCGATTACATGTAAACTTGCTTGTACAATCATAGAAATTGGAATTATCGTGCGTTTCGAGAAACATTCGAAAACCCTAACTCTTGCGTCGATTTAACGGGTTCCCGATTTAAGGTTATAGGATCTTTTGAGAAAAACGGCTCCAGTTTCGTATTTGAGATATTAGAATCGAGTATGCAAATAATTCCTGTAAAATCAATGTGCAGCAACCATTTCACAAGGAGCTCGCACTTGCAAATTCGGTAATCAAAGTCTTGCCTGCTTTTGGCTAACTTCAAAAAGTTGTTGTCACTCCCCAAAACTAATTTTGTTGAGATTGTGTGTGCAAATTTCCCGACTTAAGTTTACAACAAAGACGTTGGTTACATACAAAATTTCCAAGTACTGTAGTACTCGCAAGGGCGCACGGTGCAATTATTTCTACAACGGGTCTCGCCATGGAAACTAGTGAAAATCGTCTGCTCATGCTCCAAGTCACGTCTTCGTGCTTTTGGTAATTTCTGCTAAATTCGCTTTTACGCTTGCCTCCAACAATAGTTTTCACCAACGTCAAAACTCGAAGTCAACTCTTAGTACTCTTGTAACGTAAGGTCAGTATTCACGCATGTCTTCATTAATGCAATTCTTTGACACACGAAAGTGTACGATTTATGTATACACAGAAGACGAGCATTTCATCTCAAGCTAATACTCACACGTTTCGTAAGAAAAACATCTAATGCTTGTATGCGCCAGACCATTTTCATTAGTGTTTTTTGGCTCTTTGCCGTGTCGTTACGACATAAACTGCACGAACCATTGCAGCGTGGAACTTATCTTGTATAGCTCAAACCTAGAAATGCTGTTTCTATAGAGATATCCACTGTAGCAATAAAGATCGTTCGTTCAATGTCTCTAAAGGTTAGTTTATATACCAACACTTTGAAAGCAAAGTTTGCTGCTTTTCGATTTATTCAATGTTTGAGCAACTCTAGACGTGTCATACACAAAATTTAACCCTAATATAATCACATTCTAACCTTCACAACTTAAGCAATATTCTATACTTACAGCCGAAGATTAGTAAGACCAGAAAATAGGTCTTTGTCCAGGTTGGAGATTTGGTTGCACTGAGATCTAGGAAAGGAATGTTAATATTCATGTTTTAGTAACTATATACAGAATAAACGATTGTACTGACTGGGACTAAATCAGCAGTATTTCATTTAAGGAATATATACAATACCGGTTTGCCGGTTTTCATTAAGGCAGCGAAAAGACATAAAATTCAAAAAGGTACTAAAATGAAAAGGTTTTTAGTTGTGCTGTCGTTAACAATCTCAAGCTTCAAATCAGTGCAGTTTTCTTTCATTTTGATATTTTAGATTTGTCAATCTATTCATCACAGGGGAGCAAGTTGTGAGTAAAAAGTGGCAATGTCTTTGCATGAAATTTGAAAATGCGTGCACCACCATGCATCATGATCACAACGAGTCATCGAACGCCATAAGTCTTTGAACGAATGATAGCACTCGCTCAGGAATTTTATTCCAATGTTTGCTATTGAATATCATGTTTTTCCAAATGCATATTATATTCAAATGAAATCAAAGGGTTTTCTCGTGCAATTTGGCGGAGGTAAATCCCAACTTGGTTAACGTCAAAAACTTGCTTAGTTTTCGGCGGACCTTTTAAAATGTAACTTGTTTCCAATTCCTTCAAATGACTTCAAACGATGAAACGAGGGAAACAAACAAACAAACCACTAATCCGATTACGTATCGCAATACTGCAGAGTTTGTCCGTCGCTTGTTGTTGGTGAAAAGGTTTGGGGTAAAAATGTTAGCTTGTTGTTGCTGATTGACCTCTTCATGCTGTTTTCCGCCATTTTGAATTAATTGGCAAGAATCACTTCCTCTTCCTGTAACTCCGCTCTATTTTATTCGATTTCAAAATCTCAACTATAATACTATAATCAACTTTAGATATGATATGATATACTTTCAATAGGTATGCACCACAATTGTTGCACTGAAAATAACAGCAATCTAAGTGTTTTTGCTATGTTTTTGAAACAGCCTCTTTATTTTCACGAATGGTTCTTTATCATTTCGAAAAATTTGCACCCCGAATGTTTTATTTGCAAAACAAAAATGCTTTTTTCTTCTCCAAAAATAGCCTCCCAATTTTCATCGTAGTAAATGTCCTAAAGAAGATCGACGTTAGCTTTTCAAAAACTGAGAATTTTTCAAAATCCCGCCAAAAAGAGCGGAATTATAGTAGGCCTTTCAAATTCATGAGAATTCCTAATACTTTTGACGTTTTTGTCGGAATTTAGAATTGCGGACGACAGCGTAAAGAGGTCTATTGATCTGTGGATAAACAATGACGAAAGTAATAAACAACGACCACGCCGACTGATCCATTCAGAATAATAAGTTGTTTTACGTTAAGGAATCCATCAGAGCAAATAGATGGTCTGCTACTCAAAGTAATGACACCATCGTAAGATGGTGGTAAACGGTTACATTGGTTAGTCAGTCTTTATTTGTTCAGTAGAATCCAGGCACCCGTGTACATGTGTATCTCGAAAAAGCCGATAATTTTACGCGTTCGATAATTTACGGAAAATATAACTGGAGTGCGCGAGTCTAGGTTTAGGTTTTCTATCTATCAGTCTAGCGTCGTAGTCGAGAATCTGCCATGAAAACGAGGCAATCATGAAATCGAGGCAACGCGAGCAAGTCTCGAGCTTCTGAGCAAAACATGCAGTATTTTCATGAGTCAGGGACGTTTAGTAAGTTAAAGTGCTCTATAAATACGAAGGCTTTTATTGAAAAATATATGAAAATTATAAAAAAATTATAAAAACTATTTATATATAAATATGTGACTAAGCAAATTAATATGCAACTGATATAGATCATAAAATTTATAACTACAGTGGACCTATATTCAATACCTTCAGGCCATATATCTAAACAATAAAATCTAATATAGACATGTCACTCTAAAATTTCAAAATATTACATTATACATTATATATATTATATTAAACTGCACTATAAAATGCACTAGCTGATTCCTCGAGAAGACAGTAGCCAATCAGCGCAAAGTAAACCTGCACAACTTGTTAGCATCACCCCGAAGGGATAAGCAAATCTATGCCCTACCCGGGTAGGGTATTGTGGGTTTTTAATAAATCAATAAAATATCATTAAATGTGAATTTTCTTTCTTAACTGATTTTTAAGAAACAATATAGAAAATTTTATAGAATTTACATCTTAAAAAAAACAGTTTTTGCGAAATTTTAAAGCTTCCAAATGTATTTACAAACTTTTCCTTCGAGCCCCTCCCGCCGTCAGGACATTTTGGCGAAGCGGGTTTTACTTAGAGTCCCTTGACTCGCGCCTCAGAATCTCGTTGAAGCGAAGTTCAAGTCCATGATCATATCTTAAAATTAGCCAATTTATGTCATTATTTTGAGCGGTAGCTTCCTCCAGAAGAGCTAGCGAAGCAAGTTGACCAGCACGGACAAGTTTAGGATCTTGAATAATTGGAAACCACTTCTCAGGCTGGATTTCTGTCTTGGTAATTGAAGTTGACGAGTAGCTGGTTTGGAGTTTTCGCTGTAATGCCTTGTCTTGCATCAAAACGGATTCAAAGGATGTACTTTCTGATTTAGGATTCAATTTGATGGAGACTTGGATTTGAGACTTTGAATCTGACCTTCGAGGGTTGACGTTTACGTTAGTTGCTGTTGTTGTTGCTGCTAACTTCCATGTTCTGCACTTTGGAGACTTCACCATGATCGTCGCTGGTTCGGACATATGGAAGGCAATTGTGGAAGTGTTCTTGTTATAAAGAAAACCAAGTATTGAATCAAATGGAACAACAATCTTGGTCTTTGTGTTGTCGTTTATCAGCTGGCGTTGTACTATGATCTGTCGTCTCGAAGCGAAGTGGAATGTAGCCGTGAATATCTCTCGTGAAACTCTGAAGTCTTCTCTCGACCACTCGATCATGCCACCGATTCGACAAGAGTCAATGTGTGCTTTGAATTCCGCCAGATAGCCTCGATCTGTAACACATTTTACAGCTGATTCAAAGTTTATTTCAGTAACTGTAGCGATGGACGAACGTCTAGTATACGACTTCAAACAAAATTCGCAAGAAAATTGATGGTCTTCCATTATGAGTCCATTATCGTTGAAGTCCAAATACCAAAAGAAAGTGAATTAAGAACACTACAGTGCCATAGATATAAACTAAATGCTCTATTTATTCACGTGAATATCAGAAGTTATATAATCCAAATTTAAAAACCTTACTCACTGTTTGTCTAGTCAAAATACCGTCGTGTTAAAGCAATGGAACAAATAAAAGCCTTCAAATGAATCAGCTTTTTATTTTTAGCTTGTTAGTTGAGAAGTGTAATTGAACAAACCATGAATACTACTTATTACGCCAATATCATCTCTCTCTTAACCCTGCTTTGGGGTTTTCCCAGGTGAATGTTTGCATTTTACGCATCGCCGCACTACCGATATAAATAGCGTCAGGGTGCTAACAAGTTATGTGCGTTTTGGAGAAGGCGTGGTTACGGAGGAATCAGCTAGCAGTCATTGCGTTATAACAGCTTCACACGAGTATCAATCAAGGTAAAATTTAAAAGCCTCTTCATTTTGAAATTTACGAATCGACGATACTTTCATGAGTTTAAGTGTTAGCTTTTTTGTGTCGGCGAAGCAGCAAATCTCGCTTCAGTACCAACAGGCAGCCCAGGTTCAGCTCCTGAACATTATGGCTTTGCGATCGCGTTCAAAATGGAAGGTTACATGCAGGCTCGAATCTCCGATGGATTCGTTCAACTTTTTATTTTTATATATGGCAGAAGAAGTAAAAATACATCTCATATCAAAGATATTGTATCGTTTGTGCGGGCTTCATCTCAGAAAACCATTCAGCCATTGCTTGATGTTTTGGCTAGATTTTGTGTGTGTATATATATATTGTCAATTTGAGGTTGTAACCCCACAAACACAGTGGCGCGAACCTATAAACAAATGCAAAAACTGTTCCTCTCTGCAGCAAAATGTCGCTATTAATAAAATAATTGCTTCATAAAACACTAGTCAGCCACTAAACAAACTCGATATGCCTTTTTTAAAAAGAAAAAGGTTCATTTTAAAATTGGCTTTCTATCCGATTACACGTGTTAGAATTAATTTTTCGAAGTTAATTTGTACTAAACTTAATTATTGGCCACAGTTTTTACCA
Organism: Telmatactis stephensoni; assembly: GCA_029948255.1. Lineage (NCBI taxonomy): Eukaryota > Metazoa > Cnidaria > Anthozoa > Actiniaria > Isophelliidae > Telmatactis > Telmatactis stephensoni. The sequence continues at coordinate 22,147 of JALIZF010000949.1, read as the reverse complement.
CAAAAATGTATATTTTTCAACAGTCATAAATTCTAAATAAAAATACCTCATCTAATATGCACAAGAGACTTTTTGACTTCACATTTTCTTTCATCCCGCATTTAACCTTGAAATGTTTTTCTTTGGTTGTTGTCTGTCTTACAAATCATAAAAGTCCCTCAATTTTGAGACGATTCTTGTTTTCCGACTTTGGAGAGATTGCTAAGCAGTCCTACCGAAGACATACATAATTTCAATGACTCAGTTTTAAGGGGAATGTTTTTGAAGCTACAGATCCATCAACAACGTCAACCAGTCTTGAAAATGATTTGTTGAGTTCTTTGTCTTTCGAAAAGTTTTTGAGACGACGCTGGTAACCAAAAAGATTTCAACGTACGATTTTTTTGCTCAAAAACGTCATGGTTCATATAGATGACTGTCCGTGAAAATCTTATAAAGCTTATGAGATTTTCAGAAATATACTTGGAAAGTTTGGATGTAAAACTACTAGGCAATATGTGAATTGCAATCTCCTTCTATTTTGAAGCTATGACCACACCACTCGCTGCGCTCGTGATTCCATTTGAGTTTTGAACATTTTATGACGTCAAGAGTGTGTCAATAAGAGAACAGGCAACTCAAAACCACCTTGAATTTGTGAAGTTCACCACGACAATAAGCCTTTAAACAGCAAGTGATAACATGACGAGTATGCGCGAGCCGCTGGACGGAAGTGGCCTCAATTACGGTTTTAACCTGGCTTAGGGCTACCTCTCTCATAAATAGAGTCGTATATATACTCTCTCCAAAGTTTTTCGGAACATCACATTTGAGTGCAGAAGTATGAACAGCTAGAAATTATCCTTTCAGTCAAACTTATCCATTAGTCCGGCCAAGACAATAGAAGTTGGAGACATGCACAGGTGTTAGCACTTGCTGCTTTAAGAATATAGTGTTTGTATTCTTCAGGGATTTTTAAATTTGAATATGAAAGATTATTGAAGAGGATTCTGGTATGGATAAAGGTATGGAACGTCATAAAGGTAAAGGCTTATTTCTATGACATTAATTGTGGAGCGCGATTTTATCAGATTTTGTATTATTACACTATCTGTTAACCAGTGTCATAAGCTATTACTTTGTAGTTTTTAATGTGTTATTTTCTCGAGATTTTGTTTTCTTTTTCAACGTTATTTCGTTTTTTCGGGTTTATTTTCAAAAGTGAACTCGAAAACGTATTTCTCGACTATAGGATCGAGATACGGGTTGATGTCAAAGTGGGCGCTGTCAAGAGAGCGTAAATATTTATGCTCTCTTGGCGCTGTCTCAGAAAAATGGTGTTCGAGCGTGTAACTCAACTAAAAAAGGACATAGCTCGAAGTCTATCTGTAACTCAAAAATCACAGTTACCTACAGAAAAATCCTACCTCGACTGTAATTACTATTACTTTTATCAGGAAAATTCCGATCTTCCAAGAGGTAAATACACAATACAAATGATTTAAGATTCGAGTGGCGACAAATCAAAATTCGAGACCGCGCTGATTCTAAAATGCACAGACTTTGAGACTTTATTAAATTTTGTCGAGACGCACAATTTCAGTCATCATCAGGAAGTAAAGAGCCGCCTTTCATCAAAATACCGCCTTTTTCCTCAAAAAATAGCCTCCCAATTTTCATCATAGTACGAGTCCAAAAGAAGATCGACGTTATCTTTTCAAGAAATGCCAAATTTTCAAAATCCACCAAAACACAGCGGAATTGTGGCAAGTCAAAATGATGGTGTTTGTCCCAATTCAAAATGGCGGACGACGACAGTGTTAGGAGGTCTAATGATCTGTGGATGAACAATGACGAAGGTAATTTTCAACAACAACGCCGACTGATTCAGAATAGGAAGTGGATTCACCAGAAGGCCTGTTGAAAGCCCAGTTCTCGCTAGGCTCAGTTTTCAGCCGTCGGGGTTTCGTGCGCCCGCGATACTCTCCCCCGTGACGGCTGGGCGCGTGGACTAAGCATTGTTTGGCTAGACCAATCAGCAATCTGCCCCTCGATTTTCAAGGGGCATAAATTAAAATTCCATTGTAACCACCAAACGCTTTCTTCGTGATTTTGAATGATTTCTTTCGGTCTGAAGTACGTTTTCACATGGAGATATTAACAAAGGTGATAAGTCAAACCGGGAATTCAAAATTGTTGTCTGAAAAGCTAGACTGAAGAAATTTATTTCAGCGGTCGAGAATTTGATACTCCCAGTTGATCAATAATCAAAATGTCAATAACTGAGTTGCTCTCAATGTTTTCACCAAACAACTGTTATATGAAGTCTCATAAATAACTTGATTTTCTCTCGTACACAAAGTGCACGCTTTTTAACGGACAATGGAGGTCAAAAAAGTTCGTAAATTCATCAAATTTATAGATTTACACAGACAACTACTTTGACCTCTTGCCCTTGATTTGACAGATAATGCGTTGCGTCACAGACAAGACTTTCAGCTCACGCGCCCAGCCGTCACGGGGGAGAGTATCGCGGGCGCACGAAACCCCGACGGCTGAAAACTGAGCCTAAGTTCTCGCTTAATCTTTCCCAATCTCGCTGCGAGATTGGGCGAGGATGTGGGCTTTCAACAGTGCTACCAGAGCAAATAGATGAGCTGCTACTCAAAGTCATAACAACATCGTAAAGACAGGCGCGGGTGCCTGGATTTTACTGAACAAAGAAAGACTGACTAACGAATGTAACCGTTTATCACAGTTGGTGGTAAACGCCGGTTACATTTGTTAGTCGGTCTTTACTTTATCAGTAAAATCCAGGCACCCGCGCGTGTCTTTAAATTAAAGACCCGATTATTTTACGCGTTGGATAATTTACGGGAAATATTACTGGAGTGCACGATCACCCGTAGACTGGCTTGTCCAATAATAGAAATTGGAATTAACATAACAGAATGCGTTACAAAAGTTAATAAACTTAATCCTCCTATCGGTCTACATACTAGTAGTTCCAAACGGCTTTATATTACACGCTCATGTAATTTGCTGAAATAGGATGCTTACCGAATGTCGATCGTACAATTAACGATCCCTTACCACAGGAATATAAGCGTTTCGATAAAAAATAGAAATATTTATCAAAGAGGAGCTAAATAAAGCCGGGTTCTCCTTGGATTGTGTAAAGTACTTATTTTACTTTTCATACATTTGAACAAAATAATAATGAAAGCAATTTGTGATTTTAAATTGTTATAAATCTCAGGCATTTCATGAGATACGTCATTATGACGTCATTATGACGCTTTTGTGACAAAAATGCGTCATAACACCACACATCCCAAATTGAAAAAATACAATTTTTGATTTATGCAGCTTTGTGTTTGCCGCTGTGCCAATACGTTCATTGTATTAGCGTTTAAATACCCTTAATTTTGACCATATATGGTCATTTGGCGAGGAATTTCTTTCATTGGCTGTAACTTCGCACCCTTTTTCACTATAAACGTTCTTTTTGAGTAGCAAAAATGGTTTTGATGTTGTTACTAAAAATAGTGAGGTATCATTTATGACGTCATAATTTAAAAAAATTCCAAAATACCTTCACAAATCCTTCACAATTAAAAAAAATTAAGGATTTTTTTTCGAAAGAACATGTTGTAATATTTTGCTTCATTTGGAAAATAAATTACTCCTCTGTGAGCCAAAAATTGACTTTAAGAACCTTGCGGGAGCCGAAAAGCCCTAGCAACCGACCATCGTGTAGCACGTGTTAACGCCCCTAATAGTTTTCTTGGTATTTTTTTTATACATTGGGCATTATATTACTATTGTATCCTCATATTTTCGTACAGCAAGTTGTACAGCCCTTGTACTAGTCATATATACGTTCTGCATTTTGTGCTGTAATTTCCGTCTACGTAGCCACTTATGAAAGTACTCTACGCTAGTGTTTCTAATTACGTTTTACATTGTTGTTACAATACCTTTAAAATTTCATCATATACTAGTGTACCATATTATTAGAGGTTTGACCATATATTCCTTGTACGTTCAAAGAATTATTACAAATGATTATGACATCGAAACTATGATCGGAATGCACATTGTAAGTGTTTATAGCTTGTTTTATTGTATTGTATTTCAGTTTACGTTCAATTATTGTATTTTCTGTTGCTAAGAGATTTGTTCTTTATTCACTTGTTGGATTGATTTGAGGATTAGAGTAAAATATAAAATCAAAATCAAGATCGTTTGTCGACAGCGGTATGCCAAAAACGTCAATCTTAAGGTCTCTATTAAACACCGTCAAGCGTCACACTTGGTTTTCCGTGTTTGCCAGCAACTGAGACCAGTAAAATATGCCCGCTAGTGTTTGCCGCGACAAGTTGTTTTAACTATGTGGTCCCTCAGCAGTCGCCGCGAGCCAAGCGCTACAGAAATCAAAAGGTTTTCTCCAACAATTTGTCTAAGGTAAATCTGAACTTGGCTAACTTCAGGAACTTAGGTGGCTTCGGAACTTTTAAGGTAATTCCTCTGTTTTGCACCGCGCACGCCTACTAGTGCGCATGGTTCAAAAAGCATAAATCGCGACTTTACGAGCATTTTCTTTCAAGGTTTTAATAAAAAAAAATTACAAAACTCGATTTTGGAAATTGTTTTAATCTTTGGTGCGATAAAAAGCAAGTTTTGCGAAACTCGCCCCATTCCCTTCTCGAAAAAGTGCCGTTTTTAGCTCTATTATGATGATGTTTTACAAAATATCTCGCAAACGAGGAGCATGACCCCCATTTCTTATTTCAAAACTTGCATTCACGCAATGATTTACACAACATATTTGAAAATTAAGAAAATCTATCGATAGGAACATGGAAAATTTGACGCTTTTTTGTATATATTTGAGCCCTAGAATGCCACTAAATCGAACATTTCGGGGCTATGTTGCTCTCTAAATGATGCAAAAAATGTTCCAAAATGCGTTATCGAAGTTAAAATAAGCTTTCTTGCGAGATATTTTACTATTTTACCTGTTTCTACTAAAATACTGCTAACTCTGAGTTTTGGAGTCTTTTTCTGAGACCACATAGACATACATCAACGAATTAGCTGGAAAACATCGAACGTTCGCGCGAAATCGCTAAAATACCCTTGTCTATCAAGCCAAATATTTCCTAAACAAGTACCGTGACCCCCTCTTTTTTTGTCAGTTACGAGATAAGTAACTCAAACCCTACAAAATGTCAAATTTTAAGCGATTTTTATCGGTAGGATCTATTACAGATCAGAGGAATCACCTTAAAATCAAGTAGTCTCGAAATTCCCTTAAATGAATTCAAAATTGCACGATGAAACGAGGGAAACAAACAAACAAAAAAACAATTAATCGTATCGCAGTACTGCAGAGTGCCGTGTCAGTCGCTTGCTGTTGGTGAAGAGGTTTGTTGGTAAAAATGTTAGCTTGTTGTTGCTGATTGACCTCTTCACGCTGCCGTCCGCCATTTTGAATTAATTGGGAAGAACAGGCCAAAAATATTAGAAATTCCTATCACTTCCTCTTGCTGTAACTCCGCTCTATTTTATTCAATTTTCAAAATTTCAACTTTAATCAACTTTAGGTATGCACCATTATTTAGTGTTGCACTGAAAATAACAGCAATATAAGTGTTTTTGCTATATTTTTGAGACAGCCTCTTTTTCACGAATGGTTCTTATCATTTCGAAAATAATTTGCACGCCGAAAGTTTTTCAATTTTCATCGTAGTAAATGTCCTAAAGAAGATCGAGTTTATCTTTTCAAAAACTGAGAATTTTTGAAAATCTATCAAAACAGAGCGGAATTATAGTAGGCCTTTCAAACTCATGAGAGTTTCTAATACTTTTTGCGTGTTTGTCGGAATTTAAAATGGCGGACGACAGAGTAAAGAGGTCTATTGATCTGTGGATAAACAATGACGAAAGTAATAAACAACGACCACGAAGACTGACTCAGAACAAAAAGTGGTTTTACGTTGAGGAATCCACCAGAGCAAATAGATGAGCTGCTACTCAAAGTAATAATAACATCGCAAGTTGGTGGTAAACGGTTACATTGGTAAGTCAGTTTTTATTTGTTCAGTAAAATCAAGGCATCCGCGCGTGTCTTTAAAGACCTGATAATTTTACGCGTTCAATAATTTACGGGAAATATTCCTGGAGTGCGCGATTACATGTAAACTTGCTTGTACAATCATAGAAATTGGAATTATCGTGCGTTTCGAGAAACATTCGAAAACCTAACTCTTGCGTCGATTTAACGGGTTTAACGATTTAAGGTTATAGGATCTTTTGAGAAAACGGCTCCAGGTTCGTATTTGAGATATTAGAATCGAGTATGCAAATAATTCTGTAAAATCAATGTGCAGCCAACCATTTCACAAGGAGCTCGCACTTGCAAATTCGGTAATCAAAAGTCTTGCCTGCTTTTGGCTAACTTCAAAAAGTTGTTGTCACTCCCCAAAACTAATTTTGTTGAGATTGTGTGTGCAAATTTCCGACTTTTAAGTTTACAACAAAGACGTTGGTTACATACAAATTTCCAAGTACTGTAGTACTCGCAAGGGCGCACGGTGCAATTATTTCTACAACGGTTCTCGCCATGGAAACTAGTGAAAATCGTCTGCTCATGCTCCAAGTCACGTCTTCGTGCTTTTGGTAATTTCTGCTAAATTCGCTTTTACGCTTGCCTCCAACAATAGTTTTCACCAAACGTCAAAACTCGAAGTCAACTCTTAGTACTCTTGTAACGTAAGGTCAGTATTCACCGCATGTCTTCATTAATGCAATTTCTTTGACACACGAAAGTGTACGATTTATGTATACACTAAGAAGACGAGCATTTCATCTCAAGCTAATACTCACACGTTTCGTAAGAAAACATCTATGCTTGTATGCGCAGACCATTTTCATTAGTGTTTTTTGGCTCTTTGCCGTGTCGTTACTACATAAACTGCACGAACCATTGCAGCGTGGAACTTATCTTGTATAGCTCAAACCCTAGAAATGCTGTTTCTATAGAGATATCCACTGTAGCAATAAAAGATCGTTCAATGTCGCTAAAATGTTAGTTTATATACCAACACTTTGAAAGCAAGGTTTGCTACTTTTACGATTTATTCAATGTTTGAGCAACTCTAGACGTGTCATACACAAAATGTTAACCCTAATATAATCACATTCTAACCTTCACAACTTAAGTAATATTCTATACTTACAGCCTGCGAAGATTAGTAAGACCAGAAAATAGGTCTTTGTCCAGGTTGGAGATTTGGTTGTTCTGTAGATCTCTAGGAAAGGAATGTTAATATTCATGTTTTAGTAACTATATACAGAATAAACGACTGTACTGACTGTGGCTAAAATCAGCAGTATTTTATGGAATATATATACAGAACAGGTTTGCCGGTTTTCATTAAAGTAAGAAAAAGATATCCAAATTCAAAAAGGTACTAAAATGAAAAGGTTTTTAGTTGTGCTGTCGTTAACAATCTCAAGCTTCAAATCAGTGCAGTTTTCCTTCATTTTGATATTTTAGATTTAGCAATCTATTCATCACAGGGGAGCAAGTTGTGAGTAAAAAGTGGCAATGTCTTTGCATGAAATTTGAAAATGCGTGCACCACCATGCATCACAACGAGTCATCGAGCGCCCTAAGTCTTTGAACGAGTGATAGCACTCTCTCAGGAATTTTATTCCGATGTTTGCTATTGAATATCATGTTTTTCCAAATGCATATTATATTCAAATGAAATCAAAGGGTTTTCTCGTGCAATTTGGCGGAGGTAAATCCCAACTTGGTTAACGTCAAAAACTTGCTTAGTTTTCGGCGGACCTTTTAAAATGTAGCTTGTTTCTCAATTCCTTCAAATGACTTCAAACGATGAAACGAGAGAAACCAACAAACAAACCACTAATCGTATCGCAATACTGCAAAGCGTGTCAGTCGCTTGTTATTGGGTAAAAATGTTAGCTTGTTGTTGCTGATTGACCTCTTCACGCTGTCGTCCGCCATTTGAATTAATTGGGAAGAATTAATTGAGAAGAACGCGCCAAAATTATTAGAAATTCCTATCACTTCCTCTTCCTGTAACTCCGCTCTATTTTATTCGATTTACAAAATTTCAACTTTAATCAACTTTAGATGTGCACCACAATTGTTGCATTGAAAATTACAGCAATCATAAGTGTTTATCTTTCATGCCTTCTTTAACTTCCTGAAAACCAAAAGAAGGAAAAAGAACGATATTATCAAGGAAATACTGAAGAAATTCGTTTGGAGCTAACTGCACTAGTTGGACGCTGAGACCAAATCATAATGTATCGATGGCCGCATGGTCCTGAAATTCAGTCCGCCTGGCCCCTTATTGGCCAATTCCTAGCCGATAAAATACTAGATAAACTATATATGGGTAGTTACATAAGGTTAAGCTAAATAATAGTCTTTGCACATGGCAAAATTATCGTAACATAATACACAAGTTGCAACGTCACTTCCAGGCGTGACTTTCATAATAGAGAAATAGAGAAATTAGGTAACCCGGCTTGAAACATAAAAATCCTATTTGTGCCAAATATTCAATTTTTGCTATATTTTTAAAACAGCCTCTATTTCACGAATGGTTCTTATCATTTCGAAAAATTTGCATGCCGAATGTTTTATTTGCAAAACAAAAATGCTTTTTCTTCTTCAAAAATAGCCTCCCGATTTTCATCGTAGTAAATGTCCTAAAGAAGATCGACGTTAGCTTTTCAAAAACTGAGAATTTTTCAAAATCCCGCCAAACAATAAAGAATTATAGTAGGCCTTTCAAAGTCATGAGAATTTCTATAATACTTTTTGTGTGTTTGTCGGAATTTCAAATGGCGGACGACAGCGTAAAGAGGTCTATTGATCTGTGGATAAACAATGACGAAAGTAATAAACAACGACCACGAAGACTGATTCAGAACAAGAAGTGGTTTTACGTTAAGGAATCCACCAGAGCAAATAGATGAGCTGCTACTCAAAGTAATGATAACATCGCAAGTTGGAGGTAAACGGTTACATTGGTAAGTCAATCTTTATTTGTTTAGTAAAATCCAGGCACCCGCACGTGTTTTTAAAGACCCGATAATTTTACGCGTTTGATAATGTACGGGAAATATTCCTGGAGTGCGCGATTATCTGTAAACTTGCTTGTACATTCATACAAATTGGAATTAACGTGCGCTTCGAGTAACACCCGAAAACCTAACTCTTGCGTCGATTTAACGGGTCCGCAAAGGTTATAGGATCTTTCGAGAAAACGGGCTCCAGGTTCGTATTTGAGATATTAGAATCGAGTAAGTAAAGAATCGAGTATGTAAATAATTGTGTAAAATCAATGTGCAGCCAACCATTTCATAAGCAGCTCGCCCTTACAAATTCTGCAATCAAAAATCTTGCTTGCTTTTTGGCTAACTTCAAAAAGTTCTTGTCACTCCCAAAACTTATTTTGTTGAGGTTATGTGTGCAATTCCCGACTTAAGTTTAAAACAAGGATGTTTGTTATCTTTGTTACATACAAATTTCCGAGTACTGTGCATGTGGTACTCGCAAGGGCGCACGCAACTGTTCTCGCCATGGACACTAGTGAAAATCGTCTGCTTATGCTCCAAGTCCCGTCTTTGTGCTTTTGGAAACTTCTGCTAAAATCGCTTTTACGCTTGCCTGCAACAAAATTTTTCACCAAACGTCATAACTCAAGGTCAACTCTTGAAACGTGAGGTCACTATTCACCTATAATGTCTTCATTAATGTATAATTTCTTTGACACACAAAAGTGTGCGATTTATGTATACACTAAGAAGACGAGCATTTCATTTCAAGCTAAAACTCACACATTTCGTAAGAAAACATCTATACTTCTATGCGCAGACCATATTCATTAGTGTTTTTGCCGTGTCGTTGCGACACAAACTGCACGAACCACTGCAGCGTGGAACTTATCCTGTATAGCTCAAAATCTAGAAATGCTGTTTCTATAGAGATATCCACTGTAGCAATAAAAGATCGTTCAATGTCGCTAAAATGTTAGTTTATATACCAACACTTTGAAAGCAAGGTTTGCTACTTTTACGATTTATTCAATGTTTGAGCAACTCTAGACGTGTCATACACAAAATGTTAACACTAATATAATCACATTCTAACCTTCACAACTTAATCAATATTTTATACTTACAGCCTGCGAAGATTAGTAAGACCAGAAAATAGGTCTTTGTCCAGGTTGGAGATTTGGTTGTTCTGTAGATCTCTAGGAAAGGAATGTTAATATTCATGTTTTAGTAACTATATACAGAATAAACGATTGTACTGACTGTGGCTAAAATCAGCAGTATTTTATGGAATATATATACAGAACAGGTTTGCCGGTTTTCATTAAAGTAAGAAAAAGATATCCAAATTCAAAAAGGTACTAAAATGAAAAGGTTTTTAGTTGTGCTGTCGTTAACAATCTCAAGCTTCAAATCAGTGCAGTTTTCCTTCATTTTGATATTTTAGATTTAGCAATCTATTCATCACAGGGGAGCAAGTTGTGAGTAAAAAGTGGCAATGTCTTTGCATGAAATTTGAAAATGCGTGCACCACCATGCATCACAACGAGTCATCGAGCGCCCTAAGTCTTTGAACGAGTGATAGCACTCTCTCAGGAATTTTATTCCGATGTTTGCTATTGAATATCATGTTTTTCCAAATGCATATTATATTCAAATGAAATCAAAGGGTTTTCTCGTGCAATTTGGCGGAGGTAAATCCCAACTTGGTTAACGTCAAAAACTTGCTTAGTTTTCGGCGGACCTTTTAAAATGTAGCTTGTTTCTCAATTCCTTCAAATGACTTCAAACGATGAAACGAGAGAAACCAACAAACAAACCACTAATCGTATCGCAATACTGCAAAGCGTGTCAGTCGCTTGTTATTGGGTAAAAATGTTAGCTTGTTGTTGCTGATTGACCTCTTCACGCTGTCGTCCGCCATTTGAATTGGGAAGAATTAATTGAGAAGAACGCGCCAAAATTATTAGAAATTCCTATCACTTCCTCTTCCTGTAACTCCGCTCTATTTTATTCGATTTACAAAATTTCAACTTTAATCAACTTTAGATGTGCACCACAATTGTTGCATTGAAAATTACAGCAATCTAAGTGTTTATCTTTCATGCCTTCTTTAACTTCCTGAAAACCAAAAGAAGGAAAAAGAACGATATTATCAAGGAAATACTGAAGAAATTCGTTTGGAGCTAACTGCACTAGTTGGACGCTGAGACCAAATCATAATGTATCGATGGCCGCATGGTCCTGAAATTCAGTCCGCCTGGCCCCTTATTGGCCAATTCCTAGCCGATAAAATACTAGATAAACTATATATGGGTAGTTACATAAGGTTAAGCTAAATAATAGTCTTTGCACATGGCAAAATTATCGTAACATAATACACAAGTTGCAACGTCACTTCCAGGCGTGACTTTCATAATAGAGAAATAGAGAAATTAGGTAACCCGGCTTGAAACATAAAAATCCTATTTGTGCCAAATATTCAATTTTTGCTATATTTTTAAAACAGCCTCTATTTCACGAATGGTTCTTATCATTTCGAAAAATTTGCATGCCGAATGTTTTATTTGCAAAACAAAAATGCTTTTTCTTCTTCAAAAATAGCCTCCCGATTTTCATCGTAGTAAATGTCCTAAAGAAGATCGACGTTAGCTTTTCAAAAACTGAGAATTTTTCAAAATCCCGCCAAACAATAAAGAATTATAGTAGGCCTTTCAAAGTCATGAGAATTTCTATAATACTTTTTGTGTGTTTGTCGGAATTTCAAATGGCGGACGACAGCGTAAAGAGGTCTATTGATCTGTGGATAAACAATGACGAAAGTAATAAACAACGACCACGAAGACTGATTCAGAACAAGAAGTGGTTTTACGTTAAGGAATCCACCAGAGCAAATAGATGAGCTGCTACTCAAAGTAATGATAACATCGCAAGTTGGAGGTAAACGGTTACATTGGTAAGTCAATCTTTATTTGTTTAGTAAAATCCAGGCACCCGCACGTGTTTTTAAAGACCCGATAATTTTACGCGTTTGATAATGTACGGGAAATATTCCTGGAGTGCGCGATTATCTGTAAACTTGCTTGTACATTCATACAAATTGGAATTAACGTGCGCTTCGAGTAACACCCGAAAACCTAACTCTTGCGTCGATTTAACGGGTCCGCAAAGGTTATAGGATCTTTCGAGAAAACGGGCTCCAGGTTCGTATTTGAGATATTAGAATCGAGTAAGTAAAGAATCGAGTATGTAAATAATTGTGTAAAATCAATGTGCAGCCAACCATTTCATAAGCAGCTCGCCCTTACAAATTCTGCAATCAAAAATCTTGCTTGCTTTTTGGCTAACTTCAAAAAGTTCTTGTCACTCCCAAAACTTATTTTGTTGAGGTTATGTGTGCAATTCCCGACTTAAGTTTAAAACAAGGATGTTTGTTATCTTTGTTACATACAAATTTCCGAGTACTGTGCATGTGGTACTCGCAAGGGCGCACGCAACTGTTCTCGCCATGGACACTAGTGAAAATCGTCTGCTTATGCTCCAAGTCCCGTCTTTGTGCTTTTGGAAACTTCTGCTAAAATCGCTTTTACGCTTGCCTGCAACAAAATTTTTCACCAAACGTCATAACTCAAGGTCAACTCTTGAAACGTGAGGTCACTATTCACCTATAATGTCTTCATTAATGTATAATTTCTTTGACACACAAAAGTGTGCGATTTATGTATACACTAAGAAGACGAGCATTTCATTTCAAGCTAAAACTCACACATTTCGTAAGAAAACATCTATGCTTCTATGCGCAGACCATATTCATTAGTGTTTTTGCCGTGTCGTTGCGACACAAACTGCACGAACCACTGCAGCGTGGAACTTATCCTGTATAGCTCAAAATCTAGAAATGCTGTTTCTATAGAGATATCCACTGTAGCAATAAAAGATCGTTCAATGTCTCTAAAGGGTTAGATTATATACCAACACTTTGAAAGCAAAGTTTGCTGCTTATCGATGTATTCAATGTTTGACCAACTCTAGACGTGTCATACACAAAATTTTAACCCTAATATAATCACATTCTAACCTTCACAACTTAAGCAATATTCTATACTTACAGAAATACAAGATTGGTAAGACCAGAAAATAGGTCGGCTTTGTCCAGCATTGAGATTTGGTTGTTCTGTAGATATCTAGGAGAGGAATTGTTTAATATTCATGTTTTAGTAACTATATACACAATAAACGATTGTATTGACTGTGGCTAAAATCAACAGTATTTTATATGGAATATATACAGAACAGGTTTGCCGGTTTTCATTAAGGTAAGAAAAAGATATGCAAATTCAAAAAGGTACTAAAATGAAAAGGTTTTCAGTTGTGCTGTCGTTAACAATCTCAAGCTTCAAATCAGTGCAGTTTTCTTTCATTTTGATATTTTAGATTTGTCAATCTATTCATCACAGGGGAGCAAGTTGTGAGTAAAATGTGGCAATGTCTTTGCATGAAATTTGAAAATGCGTGCACCACCATGCATCATGATCACAACAAGTCATCGAACGCCCGAAGTCTTTGAACGAGTGATAGCACTCTCTCAGGAATTTTATTCCGATGTTTGCTATTGAATATCATGTTTTTTCAAATGCATATTATATTCAAATGAAATCAAAGGGTTTTCTCGTGCAATTTGGAGGCGGTAAATCCCAACTTGGCTAACGTCAAAAACTTGTTTAGTTTTCGGCGGACCTTTTAAAATGTAACTTGTTTCCAAATTCCTTCAAATGACTTCAAATGATGAAACGAGGGAATCCAACAAACAAACCACTAATCGTATCGCAATACTGCAGAGCGCGTCAGTCGCTTGTTGTTGGTGAAAATGTTTGTGGGTAAAAATGTTAGCTTGTTGTTGCTGATTGACCTCTTCACGCTGTTGTACGCCATTTTGAATTAATTGACAAGAACGCGCCAAAATTATTAGAAATTCCTATCACTTCCTCTTCCTGTAACTCCGCTCTATTTTATTCGATTTTCAAAACTTCAACTTTAATGAGCTTTAGATATGCACCACAAATGTTGCACTGAAAATAACAGCAATCTAAGTGTTTTTGCTATATTTTTGAAACAGCCTCTTTTTCACAAACGGTTAGCTCATCATTTCGAAAAATTTGCATGCCGAATGTTTTATTTGCAAAACAAAAATGCTTTTTCTTCTTCAAAAATAGCCTCCCGATTTTCATCGTATAGTAAATGTCCTAAAGAAGATTGACCTTTTTCTCTTCAAAACTGACTGAGTATTTTTCAAAATCCCGCCAAACAGAGCAAAATTATAGTAGGCCTTTCAAAGTCATGAGAATTTCTAATACTTTTTGCGTATTTGTCGGAATTTAAAACGGCGGACGACAGCGTAAAGAGATCTATTGATCTGTGGATAAACAATGACGAAAGTAATAAACAACGACCACGCCGACTGATTCAGAACAAGAAGTGGTTTTACGTTAAGGAATCCACCAGAGCAAATAGATGAGCTGCTACTCAAAGTAATGATAACATCGCAAGTTGTTAAACGGTAAACGGTTACATTGGTAAGTCAATCTTTATTTGTTTAGTAAAATCCAGGCACCCGCACGTGTTTTTAAAGACCCGATAATTTTACGCGTTTGATAATGTACGGGAAATATTCCTGGAGTGCGCGATTATCTGTAAACTTGCTTGTACATTCATACAAATTGGAATTAACGTGCGCTTCGAGTAACACCCGAAAACCTAACTCTTGCGTCGATTTAACGGGTCCGCAAAGGTTATAGGATCTTTCGAGAAAACGGGCTCCAGGTTCGTATTTGAGATATTAGAATCGAGTAAGTAAAGAATCGAGTATGTAAATAATTGTGTAAAATCAATGTGCAGCCAACCATTTCATAAGCAGCTCGCCCTTACAAATTCTGCAATCAAAAATCTTGCTTGCTTTTTGGCTAACTTCAAAAAGTTCTTGTCACTCCCAAAACTTATTTTGTTGAGGTTATGTGTGCAATTCCCGACTTAAGTTTAAAACAAGGATGTTTGTTATCTTTGTTACATACAAATTTCCGAGTACTGTGCATGTGGTACTCGCAAGGGCGCACGCAACTGTTCTCGCCATGGACACTAGTGAAAATCGTCTGCTCATGCTCCAAGTCCCGTCTTTGTGCTTTTGGAAACTTCTGCTAAATTCGCTTTTACGCTTGCCTGCAACAAAATTTTTCACCAAACGTCAAAACTCAAGGTCAACTCTTGAAACGTGAGGTCACTATTCACCTATAATGTCTTCATTAATGTATAATTTCTTTGACACACAAAAGTGTGCGATTTATGTACGTATACACTAAGAAGACGAGCATTTCATCTCAAGCTAAAACTCACACATTTCGTAAGAAAACATCTATGCTTCTATGCGCAGACCATATTCATTAGTGTTTTTGCCGTGTCGTTGCGACACAAACTGCACGAACCACTGCAGCGTGGAACTTATCCTGTATAGCTCAAAATCTAGAAATGCTGTTTCTATAGAGATATCCACTGTAGCAATAAAGGATCGTTCAATGTCTGTAAAGGGTTAGATTATATACCAACACTTTGAAAGCAAAGTTTGCTGCTTTTCGATTTATTCAATGTATGAGTAACTCTAGACGTGTCATACACAAAATTCGTTTAACCCTAATATAATCACATTCTAACCTTAACAACTTAAGCAATATTCTATACTTACAGATACCGAAGATTAGTAAGACCAGAAAATAGGTCTTTGTCCAGGTTGGAGATTTTGTTGCCACTGAGATCTCTAGGAAAGGAATGTTAATATTCATGTTTTAGTAACTATATACAGAATAAACGATTTTATTATATGGCTAGATAATTTCCTGAATTCTGATTGGCTCACGCATGGTCTGTATTTTGCCATATCAGGACCGCTGTCCCGGATGAAAAGAAAAGTTTGCGTTTGGCAATTGTTTTAGAGGGGCTTCTCAAAGCCATATAATAAATAAGTTATTAACCTCGCTGCACTCGGTCTGTACTGTCAGGACCTCGGTCTGATATTTTCCCATACAGACCTCGCGCTCGGTTAATAACCCTTTAGTACTGATTGTGGCTAAAATAAACAGTATTTTATGGAATATATACAGAACAGGTTTGCCGGTTTTCATTAAGGTAAGAAAAAGATATCCAAATTCAAAAAGGTACTAAAATGAAAAGGTTTTTAGTTGTGCTGTCGTTAACAATCTCAAGCTTCAAATTAGTGCAGTTTTCTTTCATTTTGATATTTTAGATTTGTCAATCTATTCATCGCAGGGGAGCAAGTTGTGAGTAAAAAGTGGCAATGTCTTTGCATCAAGTTTGAAAATGCGTGCACCGAACATGCATCGCAACGCCCTAAGCACTCTCTCAGGAATTTTATTCCGATGTTTGCTATTTAATAAATCATGTTTTTCCAAATGCATATTATATTCAAATGAAATCAAAGGGTTTTCTCGTGCAATTTAGCGGAGGTAAATCCGAAAGTGGCTAACGTCAAAAACTTGCTTAGTTTTCCGCGGACCTTTTAAAATGTAACTTGTTTCCAAATGCCTTCAAATGACTTCAAACGATGAAACGAGGGAAACCAACAAACAAACAAGTAATCGTATCGCAGTACTGCAGAGTGTGTCAGTTGCTTGTTGCTGGTGAAAATGTTTGTGGGTAAAAATGTTAGCTTGTTGTTGCTGATTGACCTCTTCACGCTGTTGTCCGCCAATTTGAATTAATTGGCAAGAACGCGCCAAAATTATTAGAAATTCCTATCACTTCCTCTTCCTGTAACTCCGCTCTGTTTTATTCGATTTTCAAAATTTCAACTTTAATCAACTTTAGGTATGCACCACAATTGTTGCACTGAAAATAACAGCAATCTAAGTGTTTTTGCTATATTTTTGGAACAGCCTCTTTTTCACGAATGGTTCTCATCATTTCGAAAAATTTGCACGCCGAATGTTTTATTTGCAAAACAAAAATGCTTTTTCTTTTCAAAAAATAGCCTCCCAATTTTCATGGTAGTAAATGTCCTAAAGAAGATCGACGTTAGCTTTTCAAAAACTGAGAATTTTTCAAAATCCCTCCAAACAGAGCGGAATTATAGTAGGCCTTTCAAAGTCATGAGAATTTCTAATACTTTTTGCGTATTTGTCGGAATTTAAAACGGCGGACGACAGCGTAAAGAGATCTATTGATCTGTGGATAAACAATGACGAAAGTAATAAACAACCACCACGCCGACTGATTCAGAATAAGAAGTGGTTTTACGTTAAGGAATCCACCAGAGCAAATAGAATCCACTCAAAGTAATAACAACATCGCAAGTTGGAGGTAAACGGTTATACATTGGTAAGTCAGTCTTTATTTGTTCAGTAAAATCAAGGCATCCGTGCGTGTCTTTAAAGTGCGAATAATTTTACGCGTTCGATAATTTACGGGAAATATTCCTGGAGTGAGCGATCACCTGTAAACTTGCTTGTACAATCATAGAAATTGGAATTAACGTGCGCTTCGAGAACAACCCGAAAACGTAACTCTTGCGTCGATTTAACGGCTCCGCAAAGGTTATAGGATCTTTCGAGAAAACGGGCTCCAGGTTCGTATTTGAGATATTTGAATCGAGTAACTATGTAAATAATTGTGTAAAATCAATGTGCAGCCAACCATTTCAAAAAGGGCTCGCTCTTACAAATTCTGCAATCAAAAATCTTGCATGCTTGCTTGCTTTTTGGCTAACTTCAAAAAGTTATTGTCACTTCCCAAAACGTATTTTGTTGAGATTGTGTGTGCAAATTCCCGACTTAAGTTTAAAACAAAGATGTTTGTTACATACAAATTTCCGAGTACTGTACTACTCGCAAGGGCGCACGGTGCAATTATTTCTACAATGGTTCTCGCCATGGACACTAGTGAAACTAGTCAGCTCATTCTCTAAGTCACGTCTTCGTGCTTTTGGAAACTTCTGCTAAATTCGCTTTTACGCTTGCCTCCAACAATAGTTTTCACCAAACGTCAAAACTCAAAGTCAACTCTTAGTACTCTTGAAACGTAAGGTCAGTATTCACCGAATGTCTTCATTAATGCAATTTCTTTGACACACAAAAGTGTACGATTTATGTATACACTAAGAAGACGAGCATTTCATCTCAAGCTAAAACTCACACATTTCGTAAGAAAACATCTATGCTTGTATGCGCAGACCATTTTCATTAGTGTTTTTTGGCTCTTTGCCGTGTCGTTACTACATAAACTGCACGAACCATTGCAGCGTAGAACTTATCCTGTATAGCTCAAAATCTAGAAATGCTGTTTCTATAGAGATATCCACTGTAGCAATAAAAAGATCGTTCAATGTCGCTAAAGTGTTAGTTTATATACCAACACTTTGAAAGCAAAGTTTGCTACTTTTACGATTTATTCAATGTTTGAGCAACTCTAGACGTGTCATACACAAAATGTTAACCCTAATATAATCACATTCTAACCAAAACAACTTAAGCAATATTCTATACTTACAGATACCGAAGATTAGTAAGACCAGAAAATAGGTCTTTGTCCAGGTTGGTGATTTGGTTGCCACTGAGATCTCTAGGAAAGGAATGTTAATATTCATGTTTTAGTAACTATATACAAAATAAACGATTGTATACTGACTGGGGCTAAAATCAGCAGTATTTTATGGAATATATACAGAACAAGTTTGCCGGTTTTCATTAAGATAAGAAAAAGATATGCAAATTCAAAAAGGTACTAAAATGAAAAGGTTTTTAGTTGTGCTGTCGTTAACAATCTCAAGCTTCAAATCAGTGCAGTTTTCTTTCATTTTGATATTTTAGATTTGTCAATCTATTCATCACAGGGGAGCAAGTTGTGAGTAAAAAGTGGCAATGTCTTTGCATCAGGTTTGAAAATGCGTGCACCGAACATGCATCGCAACGCCCTAAGCACTCTCTCAGGAATTTTATTCCGATGTTTGCTATTTAATATATCATGTTTTTCCAAATGCATATTATATTCAAATGAAATCAAAGGGTTTTCTCGTGCAATTTAGCGGAGGTAAATCCGAAAGTGGCTAACGTCAAAAACTTGCTTAGTTTTCGACGGACCTTTTAAAATGTAACTTGTTTCCAAATGCCTTCAAATGACTTCAAACGATGAAACGAGGGAAACCAACAAACAAACAAGTAATCGTATCGCAGTACTGCAGAATGTGTCAGTTGCTTGTTGCTGGTGAAAATGTTTGTGGGTAAAAATGTTAGCTTGTTGTTGCTGATTGACCTCTTCACGCTGTTGTCCGCCAATTTGAATTAATTGGCAAGAACGCGCCAAAATTATTAGAAATTCCTATCACTTCCTCTTCCTGCAACTCCGCTCTGTTTTATTCGATTTTCAAAATTTCAACTTTAATCAACTTTAGGTATGCACCACAATTGTTGCACTGAAAATAACAGCAATCTAAGTGTTTTTGCTATATTTTTGGAACAGCCTCTTTTTCACGAATGGTTCTCATCATTTCGAAAAATTTGCACGCCGAATGTTTTATTTGCAAAACAAAAATGCTTTTTCTTTTCAAAAAATAGCCTCCCAATTTTCATGGTAGTAAATGTCCTAAAGAAGATCGACGTTAGCTTTTCAAAAACTGAGAATTTTTCAAAATCCCTCCAAACAGAGCGGAATTATAGTAGGCCTTTCAAAGTCATGAGAATTTCTAATACTTTTTGCGTATTTGTCGGAATTTAAAACGGCGGACGACAGCGTAAAGAGATCTATTGATCTGTGGATAAACAATGACGAAAGTAATAAACAACCACCACGCCGACTGATTCAGAATAAGAAGTGGTTTACGTTAAGGAATCCACCAGAGCAAATAGATGAGCTACTACTCAAAGTAATAACAACATCCCAAGTTGGAGGTAAACGGTTATACATTGGTAATTCAGTCTTTATTTGTTCAGTAAAATCAAGGCATCCGTGCGTGTCTTTAAAGTGCGAATAATTTTACGCGTTCGATAATTTACGGGAAATATTCCTGGAGTGAGCGATCACCTGTAAACTTGCTTGTACAATCATAGAAATTGGAATTAACGTGCGCTTCGAGAAACACCCGAAAACGTAACTCTTGCGTCGATTTAACGGCTCCGCAAAGGTTATAGGATCTTTCGAGAAAACGGGCTCCAGGTTCGTATTTGAGATATTAGAATCGAGTAACTATGTAAATAATTGTGTAAAATCAATGTGCAGCCAACCATTTCAAAAAGGGCTCGCTCTTACAAATTCTGCAATCAAAAATCTTGCATGCTTGCTTGCTTTTTGGCTAACTTCAAAAAGTTATTGTCACTTCCCAAAACGTATTTTGTTGAGATTGTGTGTGCAAATTCCCGACTTAAGTTTAAAACAAAGATGTTTGTTACATACAAATTTCCGAGTACTGTACTACTCGCAAGGGCGCACGGTGCAATTATTTCTACAACGGTTCTCGCCATGGACACTAGTGAAACTGGTCAGCTCATTCTCTAAGTCACGTCTTCGTGCTTTTGGTAATTTCTGCTAAATTCGCTTTTACGCTTGCCTGCAACAATAGTTTTCACCAAACGTCAAAACTCGAAGTCAACTCTTAGTACTCTTGTAACGTAAGGTCAGTATTCACCGAATGTCTTCATTAATGCAATTTCTTTGACACACAAAAGTGTACGATTTATGTATACACTAAGAAGACGAGCATTTCATCTCAAGCTAAAACTCACACATTTCGTAAGAAAACATCTATGCTTGTATGCGCAGACCATTTTCATTAGTGTTTTTTGGCTCTTTGCCGTGTCGTTACTACATAAACTGCACGAACCATTGCAGCGTAGAACTTATCCTGTATAGCTCAAAATCTAGAAATGCTGTTTCTATAGAGATATCCACTGTAGCAATAAAAAGATCGTTCAATGTCGCTAAAGTGTTAGTTTATATACCAACACTTTGAAAGCAAGGTTTGCTACTTTTACGATTTATTCAATGTTTGAGCAACTCTAGACGTGTCATACACAAAATGTTAACCCTAATATAATCACATTCTAACCTTAACAACTTAAGCAATATTCTATACTTACAGAAACCCAAGATTAGTAAGACCAGAAAATAGGTCTTTGTCCAGGTTGGAGATTTGGTTGTTCTGTAGATATCTAGGAAAGGAATGTTAATATTCATGTTTTAGTAACTATATACAGAATAAACGATTGTATACTGACTGGGGCTAAAATCAGCAGTATTTTATGGAATATATACAGAACAGGTTTGCCGGTTTTCATTAAGATAAGAAAAAGATATGCAAATTCAAAAAGGTACTAAAATGAAAAGGTTTTTAGTTGTGCTGTCGTTAACAATCTCAAGCTTCAAATCAGTGCAGTTTTCTTTCATTTTGATATTTTAGATTTGTCAATCTATTCATCACAGGGGAGCAAGTTGTGAGTAAAAAGTGGCAATGTCTTTGCATCAGGTTTGAAAATGCGTGCACCGAACATGCATCGCAACGCCCTAAGCACTCTCTCAGGAATTTTATTCCGATGTTTGCTATTTAATATATCATGTTTTTCCAAATGCATATTATATTCAAATGAAATCAAAGGGTTTTCTCGTGCAATTTAGCGGAGGTAAATCCGAAAGTGGCTAACGTCAAAAACTTGCTTAGTTTTCGACGGACCTTTTAAAATGTAACTTGTTTCCAAATGCCTTCAAATGACTTCAAACGATGAAACGAGGGAAACCAACAAACAAACAAGTAATCGTATCGCAGTACTGCAGAATGTGTCAGTTGCTTGTTGCTGGTGAAAATGTTTGTGGGTAAAAATGTTAGCTTGTTGTTGCTGATTGACCTCTTCACGCTGTTGTCCGCCAATTTGAATTAATTGGGAAGAACGCGCCAAAATTATTAGAAATTCCTATCACTTCCTCTTCCTGAACTCCGCTCTATTTTATTCGATTTTCAAAATTTCAACTTTAATCAACTTAGGTATGCACCACAATTGTTGCACTGAAATACAGC
>JALIZF010000927.1:60000-110577 GCA_029948255.1 Telmatactis stephensoni | reverse complement strand
CGTTACGAACTGTAACGCAACCGTAGATGACACGATTTTCATTGAAATAATCTTCGGTGATACTAATTGTAACGCAATCTCTTTACAGATTGTTAACGTCACAGCCGTGAGTGGCTCTAATAACTACGCCGATGTGGTATTTTACATAATTGATGCTGGTAAAGCAGTCAACGGGACGTTTGTAAGCGCAACCATGAATAAACTGAGCAAGAATCAGATGGCTCTCATTACCACTCCATTTGCGGTAAGTTATGCAAGTTAGGGATTGCGGGACTTACGGTGAACACTCTCGGGACACCCTCGGGTCTGTCGCTAGCGTACAGTTATAGAACTGTTTCTATATAAAGAGAGTTTAGTTACCATCTCGAAATAACAGGCCCAAATTCGTAGTATGGGACCCGGAGTCGAGAGATCGTGACTTAGAGTCCCTGCCATTGACCACTTTGTTATGGAAATAAAGTCTTGATATCAGACTAGACCATCCCTCCCCTCCTGGATAAAACAAGGACCTTCGGACAGGCGGACGGAAGGACAGACAGACAGACAGACATATAAGCCGACAGTCACTGCAGTATAAATTCTTATTGAGTTTATGAAGCATAATCCGAAGAAGGACATATCGGCTACTAAGATTCTTCTTGATTATTCTTATAGAATACAATGTAATTTGATTCTTCTTGTTTACTAGGTAATCTCGCAGCCTCGCCCACAAGCCTCGACCGCTGTGACGGAGACCCCACCCGTCACTGTTGCCCCTGTTGTCATACCTTACTGGATCATTGGTGCAGTGTTGGGGCCCATATGTCTAATCATCATCATTATATTGCTGATTTACTGGAGGTGGAGGAGCGGTGCGCCGCAGGCTAAAGTGCAGCCGGTGCCACATAAACCTGAAATTATTCATAAGCCAATGGTAAGTGCGACTTATTTGATGATGATGATGATGATGATGATGATCATGATCATGATCATGATGGTGATGGTGGTGATGATGATGATGATGATGATGATGATGGTGATGATGATGATGATGGTGATGATGATGGTGATGGTGATGGTGATGATGGTGATAATGATAATGACCCCAATTACAATCGTTTACCTTTAATGTCCGTAGCAACCACCAGTGTCCTACCAGACGGCTCGATATGTCGAAGGAAGACCCCCTCCGCCGAAAATAAAAACCATGAGCGAAAGTATCAACGACAGCTACGAGACCTTACCAAAACGTGAAACGTCTTTACGACGAAAGGTATCCAAGACTGCGATGTATAAACGAACAACCGCTGTTCAATCAAGGTAAGTCTTCCGAATAAGTCGTGACCATTGTTGGTTGTTGACTACAGTCGGCTTTATCCGACAAAATATCGATCGACCCCTCTGTATTGATCTCCCGCTTAAAAACGAACAAAGTCGTGAAGCCTACCGCATAAGACTACCCTTCTCAACTGCAGATTCTTCGTTCTCCGTATCAATGTGCTTTTCCTTTTGATTTACAGTCGAGCTAACGCAGCCTACGATGAAAGCGAAGAAGACGATGATCAAACTCTTACCGACGTCAGCAGAACCGGAAGTCGCGAGCGCATCGTTAAAGCTCAGCCAGGCCCCGGCATGAAAAACAAACGAACAACTAGCGTCCCACTCAAATCAGCACCCAGAAAACGACCTCCTCCTGAAGAGGAAACAGAGACGGGTCTCTCAGAGTCTGAAGAATCGGAGCCCGAAAGTTTAGCTTCCACGAGAACAGACCAAACCAAGCACTCGGCAGCACAAGTGCCCACGGTCGCTGTCATGGCTGGGTCCAGCGGTCGTGAATCAAACGTTCCTGTTCGTTTCCGGTCGTCTGTTCACCCAGTCTCCTCTCTTCCACCACTGAAGCAGACTTCACTTATAGCCGGAGAGGTGAGTTTTATATTCAGTGACACATCTCCTTACAGACATCTCCATAACACGGACACCTCGGTTAAACCGACAGGTTTCTATATTCCAATAGGTGGAATCTCGATATATTTCCTTATTGATACAATCTCTATAAGACGGACACCTCTATATCACGGACACTTCAGCCATTTGGTGTCCGATTTAAAGAGGTTCTACTGTATCTGTCTTCCTCTCTCAAGTTTGGTTGCGATCTTGTCCATGATCTTTTAGGAGAGACGGATCGGGACGGGCGGGTCCAGCGGGTCGGGACGGGCACTTCATAAAATGGTCGCTCACAGAGGCTACGCTGTATATTAAAATGTTTGTTAACTTTTTTAAGCCACTTCTCGAGGAAACAGAAGACGAAGCACCACGAAAAACAAAACGACGAAGTAAAACAGCTCAGCAAGAACTCAAGCAAAAGGTAAACTAAATAATCAAGCATCGTTAGTTTTAATCTTGATCATGATGATGATGATGATGATGATGATGATGATTAGTATCATCAGTTCTTCGAACTAAGTTCTCTATATCAATTTCAGGCTGACTTGGAAAGACAGCGAAACAAGAAGCGACAAAGAGAAAGAAAGAATAAAGTCTCGCCAGCTCAGACTGGCGATAGAAGAGCCTGGGACCGAAATCGTCTGGACCGAGTCTTGGATCCACAACCTGCGGATCTTTTCGGCAGGTGAGTAACAATGCATCTCTCTTCAATGGCCTTCTCTTCAATGGCCTTCTCTTTTTTTGGGAAATTTAAGGGTAGTTGACGCTAATTTGTGTTCTTTTCCAGGGGTAAAAGGAAGAAGGCTCGAAAGTCCAAGAAGGCGGGTCATTTAGCAACAGAGGAAGACGGTATTGAATTGAAGAGCTATAAACGTAACGAGGATTTGAGTAAAACTGAAGAACAGGTAAATAGAAATGAATGAAAGGATGGATGGATGGATGGATGGATTGATGAATGGATGGAAGGATGAGTGAGTAAGTGAATGAATGGACGGATGAATGAATGAGCGTACATGAATGAATTTATAAACGAACGAATGAAGGAATAATGAATAACTGATAACGTGTCAATGATATTGATAATAATTACACTCATCACTTTCTGCTTTATCAGGAAGAAGACGAAGAAGATTCAGGCGAGTCAAGTGACGACTCTAGCATCAGCATGGACGAAACAAGACGGCGCATGCACACGCTGCTTGACGACGCCTTTTCGTTGCTAGGGCCGCTTTCTAAAAAGCAGCAACAATACAGCCAACCACCCCTAGAACCACCTCGGTCTCTCACTCGACCCCCAGCGCCTCCAAGATACGCCGGCAGTCGACCAGCTCTACCAGAACCTCCACCGGCTCATGGCAGAGCGACCGAGCCTACTCCAAGACAGAAAAGGAGACTGGCAAATACATTCCCCCATGGATTACCGCAGACACCGATAGGGCCTGGTTACCCAGTACGACCGCCTGTGCGACCTCCCGTTGTTACCAGTGATCCTGTTGTTGTATGGGATCCGTACGACAGACAAAGGTATAGTCCAAGTTGATCTTATTTGTTATTCGCGTTTTGCGGACACCTCTAAAACGCGAACACCTCAGCTTTGTAACATAGACATATCTGTGATACGCATGAATCTATATACAGAATTAGAGTAGATTTCGTATGACTGTAGAAACGGTCACGGCACGTTTACCGCAGAAATTTGGAAGTTTTTATAGACATTACGGCAGTGACACGGTCACGGCACGGCGGGGTCCGTTTCACACTCATGATCATACGAAATCTGTTCCAAACTCTAATTATATGAATGTGACGTGTACCCTTGATGTCCGAATTTACGACGTGCCATTTATGAGTGTGGATTGGACGGTGCATGCCCTACCGTGACCGTGTCAGTTCTGTGATGTAAGCATTCATAATCCCTGCAGTAACCGTGTGCCCTGGCTGTGCAGTTTTCCCAGTCATACGAAAACTACTCTACACTTAAGGGCAAGGTCGCACTGTCTCGGAAGATGCCATCCAATGGGTTTATTACCCGAGAACCTAAACAAAAGAGATAAAACAACTGGCAATAATAACAATAGATTCTTTTGTTGCATCGAACCAATGAGAAAAGACATTCCGAGCGAGTGAAGCCCTACTGACACCTAATGCATATAATTTGTTATCACGTGATTGTCCTGTTGCTATCATTGGTTCTCATAGACCACGTGACCTCTGTTTCAGATATATGGATCCACGCATGGGATACCAGCCTACGTATTCGTTCCGAGACCCCAACGGTCAAAATGTTTACATAACACCAGTACAACAACAGAGAGACTATATGGTGAGTGGAAAACTTATTCTTGTTATTACAGAATTATGGCATAGAAAACGTATAATTTATGATAATTTATGTTCATGATGCGCATTTTGTAATAAATTGTATTTTATTGTTCTGCTTTAGGGAGGTCCCGTATGGAGTCCTTACACAGCTGAAGATACCATGGAAGACATTTATCCCGACTTGGCAAAGGTAACCACGACAATCCAACAATGTATTCCTTATATGGCTAAAGATTTGACATCAACACAGGTATCCCAATCACCATTTTTCTAATTTGGTCATATTTTCTAATTTTAGGCAAGCTATCCAGGTGCCTTCGACACCTCTCCTCCTAAAGACCAATATACCCCTGAAGTGAAATCACGTGACACAAGGATTGATATGAACGCCAGCGATCCAGTCGGCCAGCGGGGAGTTCCTCTAGGAACTACACCGGAGCCACTAATAAGATCGATAAAGGAAGAGTTATTACGATTATCGAACGGTGGAGTGAGACGGACCAATATAACTGAGATATAGTAATAACTTGGGCTACCTGTGGCTGTGAGAGACTGGGAAACTAGAGACTACTCCCCACTCTGTTAAACCACGGAAGTCTGTAATATATGTAAAAATGTGTAGGTTGTATTTAAATAAGTTATATTTTGTATATTTTATCGTAAATATTTTAATGCAATATTTCAAAATAATACTTGGACAGTAATGAGATGTACATTAATTCAGTAATGAGTGTACATTAATCCACTTCTTCGCGTTTATTTGACTACTGAATTTTTGTCAAACATATCGACCAAAGAATAGAGTGTTATACACAGCTGGCTTTAAAAAATGGAACCCCCTTGGAAAAATCCTGGATCCGCTACTAGACTGCATTCATAAGTTATCAGTAATAATAATAATAATAATAATAATAATAATAATGATGACTTTATTACAGTATATCCACAAAGTGGCTCTTCATCTGCAGTAGACGCTTACATTCATATGAACATTGAATACTCTCTATTATTATTCGTAAAAAGGTTTTAATCCTCCTTAGGAGTGTTTTTTTGTTTTATGTTTTATTTCAAAACAGCTTCTCAGAGGCATTTTAAAATCTGAAGCATAAAATTCTACTTGAAAAAGTGACGGACACTTAAGTGACCATTAGTGACTTACGTGAAAGGAAACATCCCTTAAGTTGAAGTTGAAGTTTATAAGATGTTTTAAGTAAACTTTGAAGCAAAACTTAAGACTTTTTTAAAAAAGAAAGCAAATCTATATTTTTAATGAATAATCACACACAAGGCATTTAGTTTTTAATTATTAATCGGATTGATAAATGATTCTGAGTTATTAATTGATTAGTATACGAGAATTACTGCTCGTGGATCTGTGAGGAGCAACTGGCAGGTTTTCTCAAGGAATATTTAGTTGTATTAAGGTTTGAAGGAAGAAATAAAAATAAAATCTATAATAAAATGTATGTTTCTTTTTTATTGTTTTGTAGCCACCCATGAGATGTTGAATGCAAAGGTATATGCGAGCGCAACCCGGCCTTCCTCTCGCACTCCCCCTCAAATTTAAATTCGTATCGATTACGGGATGGTATAGACTTTTATCAGGCTAGCGTGATATTATAAATTATTTGGTTTATCGGAAAAAGGAGTTTACTATCAAATTTGTCACAATATTAGTAAAATTGCAAAGTTTCGGGGAGATTGAATATGAATTTTTAAAACTTAGCATTTTTACAAAGAAATGTGCAGTGGATGGGCATCATGCCCGCGGCGAGCCTCGTTATCATGCTAGACACACTTTGTGGCCTCGTGGTTTTAAACTTGATAAAACACTCCTACTGGTATGGCGCAATAGCAAATATTTTAATTTATTCATGATTTAATGTCTAAAATAATTTTTTTCTCAATGCAGAATGTTCATACGAAAAAAAGGAAACTATAAAGGTTAATGTTAAAAACGTATGATGAGAAAAAAGGGGAAAAAAGAAAAAGTGTGATTTCAATGTGACTCGAACGTGTGACCCCTGGGCCAGCACCCCCCGGACACACGAAAAGAAAAATCATATGAATTAGAAAAAATGAAAAGAATTGGGACGATTCTCCCGAGACATTCTAAGAAGCTGAGACATCGAATCGACTTACGTTACGGATGAAGATTTCGGCCCCATCCACGCTATCCCGGTGCTACATATTACAGTTATCTTAGCCCGAAGGCCAGGGAGGGAGACGATATCCGGACCCTAATCCATACCTTTAGATATCACCTTAGACCGCTGCGCTACCTAGACACTTAATAATTTTAATGTCTAATCGGGGTAGTCTATTCGGCGAAGTTTCATTGTGATGCTAATTCACTGTTCCTAAATCCTATAGGACATCATGTGACCAATCAGAATGACTACATGCTTCCAAACTATAGCCTGCGTCACATCCGGACTTAACGGAGGAAAAGTCCGGATGTGACGCAGGCTACCAAACTATCGCCTCTGGGAATTTATAGCTTTTTAATATTAAAGATTATGCGCGGCTTCGAACTGGATTGCTGCGTAAAAATATTAAGGTTTGAGGGACCATAATATTGCGATCGATTTAAAAACGTATTTTTTTGCTTCGAGGTAAGTGGATCCTACATATTCATCAGATAATCTACTTTTTTTCCCTACCATTTTACATGTATTTTGTTTTATCTAATAAATATCACAATCATGAACTCGCTGCGATCTGTAGATTTATCGCTAAACTTGAGTTCGTCCAACCAAGGCATTGCATTGGCTCTCTATTATGTAACACAACCATGGCATAGATTCATTCATTTATTTAGCCTAAATAAATTTATTGTTCTTGTAAAACAGTCGTTCTATAAATGAACAATATTTATAAAAAAGCTGTTTACACGATCAGATGATAAAGGACTGACTTCATTCTAAATGTACAGCGGTAACCTACTTTCATACATGCGCGCACCAAACTTTCTTGCGCGTTCTGACGTTACCGTATTCTATGACGTCATAAATATAAGAAATACGCAGAATTTCAATTCAGCCAAAACGTAGTTTACAACGTCAGACTTCGATAAAGGAATTTCACTTATAACATGAGTTCAACAAGTCCTACAAGAACTACGACTCCGTCTTCATCTCACCCACACCAATTGAAACACTCCTTAGAGGATCCGTGCAAGATTCTTGAGCCGACGAGAAAAACAATCCAGACGTTGGAGGCTCAGAGAATCATGGCTGTGTTAGAGGACACGATACATCGATTGGAGCTAGTAATGGCACTTCAACAAGTATTGCAAGTATGTGATTTGAGCTGTTCCAGGATAGCGCTCGATCGTACATCCTAAAGGTGCGGTAATGCGGCCATCAAAATCGTGCAACAGTGGTGCAGCATTGTTGCGTTGCAAGTTGCAGAGCACATGTTGCTCGTATAACCACGCCGCGCGCAACAAATTTTCTTTAATTTGTTGCAAAATATAGAAAATGCTTCTACTTCGTGCAACAAAGAAAATTTGTCGCGCGCTGTGGGGTAATTAATACGAACAACACATGCTCCGCAACTTTTGGCACGATTTTGTTGCTTGTATTCCCACACCTTAAAAGGCTTCTGACCACTGATTTGAAAATTTCAGTGACGATTGTACTCCATGTAAACAGTTGACTGGTGCAATACTTCCTCATTTGAGTTCTATACTTGTACGTGAGTTATCAAGGTTTATGAGTACTCGGATTTTTTTCCGAGCAAAAATCAAACAGATCTAATTAACACATTATATTTCCGAGTGACAGTCCATTCATAATCTTAAATAATTGTTATCTTGTAGCAATTACCGAGGTTTAGTATTATGTTGGGAGTGGAGTTGGTGGGGCTGATAGAAAGCCATGCCAGTCGACAAGAACAATACAAGGTAAGCCATGCGAGCTTGTTTGACTAGGAAAAAATCCGTACCGTGCGGCAGCGCTTTGATTGTATTAAAACATAAGAGAAAAAGCGCAGCACAGACTATTTTCAATGTCATACAAAAACCTGCTTCATACTACTATATAGGGTTTCGATACGTACAAGTTTGCGGTTTCCGTAACACTAGGGCAGGTGCATAAAATCGCACAGCATCGTTTCTCAAACTTGCCCTGTTTTAGAACTTGCTCAAAGTGATGATTGACTGGCTATGTTTCATGACCAGGTGTCGC
Organism: Telmatactis stephensoni; assembly: GCA_029948255.1. Lineage (NCBI taxonomy): Eukaryota > Metazoa > Cnidaria > Anthozoa > Actiniaria > Isophelliidae > Telmatactis > Telmatactis stephensoni. Next base: position 102,142 of record JALIZF010000927.1, on the reverse strand, counting down.
ATCACATCGGTATGGTTACAGCACGAAATGTTCACGGCATGAAATGTCGAATGTTTTGAAATGACATCGTCACGCAAAACGCGCTTACGTCACGCGGACGGTTATAGGTACATTTTGATACACAGCACGGATTTAAGACTGTCACAGCACAAGCGCAGTCCAGCATGGTCACAACACGGTTATAACGAAGTCATCACGTGATAACGAAGTGATCACGACGCGCCGCGACACACTAACGACGCGTTCTCAGCACGGTCTTGATACGATTCGATTCGGTCATGATGCGGTCATTAGAGTCATGTAGCAAACTCGACGTAAAAGAGAACGCCGCGCGCGCTGACGAATTCTGTTCTAAATAGCCGTTGACGTCGCCGACGTCAAGACAAGCGAAATGGTTTCCTGAACGTAGCGTCACGTTGTCACGGTAGTCACGCAACGATCGCATCTGATATTCCGCTTAATCTCACGCCCTGTTCTCGCGTCGCATCGCGTTTGCTTAATCACTCTTTTGTACGATCATTATCTGACACATCACGACGCATGATTCGGTCAAGGCACGGTCTTGATACGGTTCGACACGCAGTAGTAACGCAGTGATGCCACGATCAACTCACGTCACGACACGACACGATCACGCAGTCAAACCTGTGAAGTTTCAGTCAAACGCACGAAATCTGCTATACGCTGTCACTCCCTACAAACTCAGTTCACTAAATCCTACCTTCTGTAATCGTTTCACAGGTTCTTGTAGGTCGTTTACAAAAAGAAGACCTCAGAATCGCCTGCGCCAACAGACAAGCTTTAAATGACAAGACTAAACTTGATAGCCCTGTTGATCTTCTTAGTCCGAGCAATATTGGTAGCCCGAGTATCCTTGGTAGCCCGGGTAACTTTGGTAGACAGGATGTTCGAGATGAAGCGGATCAGGCAGGAAGCGAGAGCAATGCCGATAATGATGAGTATTGGCAAATGTTAAAGAAAGATACAGTTATTGCACAACAGGGTTTAAAATACTCCTTACTTGATATTCTGAGATATTTTAAGAAGAATCCAAAGGCCGTTGAAAACATTCTAGGTAAATTATATTACAGTCAAACTTGGGTAAAATAGACACCATTTCGGTGGAAATAGGTCGTGTTCGTCACGCAATACCGTCACTTCCCTTTCAACTGATAACGATGTCAACCTTTCCCTCTATAGCTCATGATTTTTTAGCCTTGATTTTTTTAAGGTGAGGTTTGAGTCACTTTACTCGACATTGTCTCGTGGCGTACGTTTTATTATGTAATAATTAGTATATAACGCGCGCTCTGATTGGTTGAGAACCGTGTGTAATTACAAGTATACACACAATAGATGACGTCATTGAATCTTACGCGCACTCATCTTTGCACTAATAGATGCACAGAAGACGTTCAAAAGTGGTGAGAGCAACAGTCACGCAACTCGATTTCGTGTACTTTTTCGTTCTCACCACATTATGACGTCATCTGTGCATCTATTAGAGTACAGACGCACGGACAAATTTGCCAATTTCATGGCTGCAGAAGCGCAATGGATTTGAAAGACTCTGATCACATTCACTGAATTCTCAAAACCGTTCATTGAATTCTAAGAATGAGAGTTCCTCAATCGTCCGATTGTTCCTCCTACTTTCTTCTCCAGCTCTCAAGCTGCCCTGCGCACCTGCGTACCGTAGATTCCTAGACTATAAGGAACAATTAATGAGCGTTATGAAGGAACGCTTGCTTACGTTTCCGTCTGAGGAGGACAGACGTAAAAGAATCATACTGGAAATCTTGACGCGTGAACGCAAGACAAACGCTACGAAGGAACGACTTCAAGCAAAGTTTACAGCAGCAGTTAAAGACAAAGAAAGTGAGGCAAGTCATTTTGAAATTACGAAGCCATTTTCGCAAATATGACATTAAAATGCGCGGAGTACATTTTTGCGGTAATTTTTTGCTCGAAAAGTCTTTTCTTCGGATCACGAAGAAAGTAGCAAAAACAAAGAAACAAACAAACAAACAAACAAACAAAACACGCAAGAATTAGAATCCGCAAAATTTTGTATCGCACGGTCACTTCATTAATTCGTATCCGTTTCAAAAATTATCAACAAAGACAAACACGAGCGGATTCCGAGTGTAATCGTAAAACATACGATTAAGAAAAAACCAGCGAATTCAGAATTTCAACTATATAGTTGCTCTCAAATGAATTTTTCTGTCGGGAGTGACACGGTTGAAAAACGCATTGCGCATGCTTGAAAATTCGGCGGGAATTCGTGAACGCGTTCGTGTACGTTTACAAATAAAAGTACCGTCATCCATTCACTGTCGTGTATATTATGAGAATTTCTCGTGTATTATTTGACCAAGAAAAGAGAACAATTAATTAAAGCGACGTTTTAGGGAATAATAATCACTAGCTTTTCACGGACAGCCTAAACTAAACCTCCAATGGTTTTGTTCAAAACTTCCGAGTATGCGCAATGCGTTTTTCATCTGGTCAGTTCGTCGAGAGTAAATTGTAAATTAAAATGTATTTTATATTGTCCATAGATTTCTAAACGTAACACTATTATAACGCAACTAAAAAGTGAACTCGCCATGTTAGAGAAAATAACATGCGAACAGCAACGAAAGACGCTGACGGATTCTGCCAAACAGTGCAACTTTGACAGCAAGACGTCAGAGGGTAGAAAAATGAAGATGAGAGAAGAAATGCTGGCACTAAAGAAAGAACTTCGTGACCACAGACGAGAACACAGAGTAGCAGAGACTAGCATGAGAAAGGTAGAGCTTTTTTATTTCACTTGTCATAAGAGTTTTAAGAATTAAACGTTTTTATTTATAACTTGGCAGAAATTGCTTAAGTTTGTATAGAGCCTCGTAAGGGTATGCCATTTGTGGTTCTTAATTTTTTTAGCTGAATGGTTTGGTGATCACGTGACTTGTGACGTCATAATTGAAAAAATAGTAAAAATGCTTTCCGGCTCCCAGTGTTTGATATCGGAAAATTCTGAGTGCAAAACCTTGAAGTCCACTATTGGTCCATTCCCACTCTAATTGGAGAATTGAACATTGTTGCAACTAACAGAAGATATAGGCTAAAAAGTATTTTTTGAGTTTGATCACGTGACCTGTTTCGCACAATAACTCCTCAAGAAATCGGAAATGTCATACTATCCAGCTAGATATGTAAAAAGGACACCAATTAGAACTGATAAACAGTGTTTTCTTTTATCTACCGATAAAACTCGCAACCGGAGCCCTGAAAGAGCGATTCAGGGCTTAAGATTCCATAATTGGTCACGTGACCAATCTTAATAAGGATTGTCAAGCTTAAGTTCTTTTTCACATCAATTTATTTCAACACACCAAGTTTTATAGTATTTCATCAAGAAAAGGTAAAGAAAAGTTAAATTAAAGTTTAGATTTAAAATCTTGCCTGACCCAGGCCTTAAGTGGCTTGCTAGTGTAGTAGATACGCTAGCATATTCGTGAACATGCGTGAAGCGCATGCGTGCTCGTATGTTACATGTCCGTACTATCACACAATGCAACCCCTTTTTCAAAGCTTGACGCGAGAAGACGAGTTTGGGGATGTCACACGATACAACCTTTTTTGGGATGTTGAGTGCAACTAGATGATTTTGGATGAATCACGATGTGGCTGTTTCTTCAAAGTTGCGCGCAATATAATGTGGTTTAAGAGAACCAAGCTCTATGTTTTCAAAGGTTAATTGTAATAATAAGATATAAAGCATAAAGCCGCAATTATTTTCATTTCTTTGCTTCACAATGCAATTTATTGCGCGCAACATTGCAGGAACAGAACTTGATTTTACATCTGTTACACGCAGACGCGTACAGAAGTTACATGTGAATGATGCAAGATTTTACCGTTACGCAGATTGAAGTAATGAGAGTTTTATTTTCTTTTTCAAATACAAGCGGACGTTTAAAATCGGTACAGAAGTCTACAATTGGGTTCAGAAGTATGACGCGGATATGGGTGCAAGACAGGTAAGACAGAAAAACTACATCGTTTTATCAAATACTTCCTAAAAAGATAAAAACAAAGGAATTAATTGACTTCACCTAATGTCGGTAACTATTCCAATTATAAGATGAGAATTTACCCCCCTCTCTCCTCGGGCGCTGTGTCTGCTCTGCAAACCGTTTAGACTCCCCTCCCCTTTTGAGATAGTGCCACGGTAGTCGTATTAAGATTTAATTTTTCCGTTCCCTTTTTTAGGACGAGTTTGACAGAATCAACATGCAGTACGAGGGAGAAAAAGAAGACCTCGGTGAAATGGAAAAAGAATTTAAAATCATGGAGGCGCAATACGAGGGCATTTTAGAAGAAAAAAGACAAGCTATTGAGGCAGCTAAAAAGCGCGAAGAGATGAACAAATTAAGGAGCTTCGCAGCAACGAGGATTCAGGCACTTTGGAGAGGCTATAGTTATCGACAGAGTGTAAAAAAGAAAGCAGCGAAAAAAGGAAAGAAAAAAGGGAAAAAAATAAGATGAAAAAATCATTGGTATTAAAGTTTCTGTTAATTAAGTGTAAACTGTTTTAGTTTTAAACTTAAAGGAAAGACCGCGCCAGACTAGAAATTGCTGCGAGGGTATGTCCACAGAAAAACGCATGCAGCGACGCGGCAAGTGGCTAGAGAAGCTTTCGTATGACTGTGAAAACGGCACGGTTATACGGAATGGTACGGTTATACGGAACGGTATACGGTTACGTCGGCACGATATGATTACTGCACGGACACGGTCACATCACAGCGCGGTCCGCGCGTGATGACGCTCATTTACGAAAACTGCTCTAAAAGGCGCATGCGTACAACAAGGTTTCAATAACAATGTTTCACAACAATAGCTGTCGTATTCTCAAAAGTTAAGTTTAATTTACATGCAATGTAACTTATTGGAATTCTCCTTTTTATCGCTGGGCTTTAACCATTTCCTAAAGAATCAAACAATAGGCAAGCGGCGACCATGTTTAATTGATTAAAAACGAAGTATAGTATATGAGACTAGCTTCATCCAAGATGGCTCCCGTGGCATCACCTTCCAACCCGGGCAGTATTTCGTGTGAGGCCAACCTTGTTTTCACTACGACGCAAGTACAATTGGTTATTGGATATTGAGCCTTACATGAAATACTAACCCAAAGCTCAGTGCATGTTATTTATCGTCAACGACTCGTTATTCTTGCATTCATCTTGGCCAGCACAGTACATGGTGTCTTCCTAAGGCAGGACGAAGCTCAAGATGGTGCTCATATCCCCAGCAAAAACACGTCTCTGACGTAGTCAAGTTCCCTTTGACCTGCCAATCAAAGGCTTTACAACCTTCCCATTTGTTATGGCAACGGTCTTCGCACCCTTCTGCGCATGTCTGGCCATAATTGACGTGCAGAGTAATGTCGTCGTCGTTTTTCGGGAAATCCGCCTTCATGATGTCTGACTCTCGGTCAAGTGAGTCGTCGTCGATGTCACACCATTGTACCCAGTTCCCGCCACTGATCACGTGATTGACATTTAGACACGTGATTATTATGCAAATGAGAATGTAGTGACGCATCTTGCTTGGGAAGTGAAAAATGACTGTTGGTAAAGTGAATCATATATGCTCTTAGTATGAGTAGAAAGGAGATCGATCGATTCGAATGCGATTTTCATCAAAATTGAATATATAAACATTTTTATAGTTTAAGCCGTGATTCTAGTTGCTGGATATATTAGTCAATTATCGTTAAGTCAGTTTTTGAATTTGGAGCGTTCGCGTTCAAATTGAGGGACGGTCTATAAAGGCCTAAAGGCCCGCGGCCAAACGGGAAATGTTTGATGACCAAACTCGATCAAACATTGTTTGGCAATCCAACATTTTGTCGTTTGGCCACCTTATTTGGTGGTGTTTAATTTTGTTTGAAGGAGCATTAAACATATGTTTGGTAGAATTTGAACTCCATCAAACATTCAATCTAACAGCATTGGATTCGAAACAAACATGTTTGATGCGCGCATGCATACTACGTTTGCTTATTCCCTCGTATCCATAGACACGGCCCGAATATATAGCCCATAAGACTTTTGATCGCTGTTGTTTGCGCCAATATTTGGTACGCGTTTGGCCACCCGTAAAAGTTTTCGAGGCCCACTCAATGTTGGATCACCAAACAATGTTTGATCGTGTTTGGTCATCAAACACTTCCCGTTTGGCCGGGCCTTAGCGTGCTACAGCCACTGATATATCCCAACATTTTCCTTTGAAAGTTTCCTCAGTCTTTTTCAGCTTTTTCCTACTTTTTACGAACCCCCATTGTCGGCGCTAGTTCAATTTGAATTAGTTTAAGAAAAACATATTTAGATCCAGGAGATTAAAGTATCTTGAAAAATCTTGCCCAAAACAAGACCTTTGAAGTATGAAATTAACACTTACCTCTCAGTTGTTAAAAACAAACACCCGTTATATTTACTAGAGGAATATATCTCTGTTAGCCATGCAAGTACGTCAGTTCTGAATACCATTTAAACTTTAATAACATTGTTTAACGGGTCAGTAAACCATTATCTAGGAGCTGGGATAACTTTGTTGCCAATGACATGATTGGCTTCGCTTGAGTCCGTTACCAGTATTAGGTAGTTTTCGAACGAATCTTTGACAAATCCAGAATGAAAGATAATTTTCCACAATAAACGACAAAAATCGCTCTTCAAATTAAGGTAGTTCGGGACTCATGAAATTTTACGATAAACTTGCCTTCAAAATTCCTATAAAGAAAGAGGGGCATAGGAGGAAATAAAATGTAAAATAAAAATGGGGGGTCACCGAGGTCACTCTTGAGATATGAGGGGGGAGATGTGGGGTGTTTGGTGATCATTTTACGAAAAATGGCCTCGCGATATCTGGTCAAATTATAAGAATTTTGGAACAACCAAATGTATTCAAAAGCAAGCAAAATGATAGCCTGGGATGCAGAAAAACACTTGGAACTAAGTTGTTGCCGAACAATTTGCAAAGAAGCGAAAAATCAACAATAATATGCGAAAAATGGCCTTCCAGAATACACGTTTTTGGAGGATCAGACAGAAAAATGATAAATTTACTCAAAATCGAAACGATAGAAGTATTCTTTTTTTTCTTTACACGAAAAGTTTATAAGATTGTGAACATAAATCATTCATAAAATCAGGGGGTCACCGTATTGTTTAAAGAGTTAGAGAAGAACAAAGGGTAAAAATCTTCGAAAACGAACACAAAAAATCAGCCATTTTAGCGTTGTTCTCTGCTCCTTTTCGACTCATAAAAATTCGCTAAATTTTATAGTTCGAGCTTTTTCTCCTACTTTACACGGTGCACAACATGTTTTGATAAATTTGTTGCAGAATCTGGTCCATAAAGTACTATTTTTCTTCACCAAAAAACGAATTTCTTCGGTTTTCAATCGCTGACTCGCTAGTGCCCAGACTTCCCACGGACAAGCGAATGTTCTTTAATAAAAGTGCGCGCGCTCGAATGCGCGCGCGAGATGCGCAGTAGCAAGGGTCCCGAACTACCTTAAGTTTAGTTTTAAATTTTTAACCTGCGTAGCGGCTCTTTGGGGGAAGGGGAAGAGGAGGGGAGGGGGGTCCCCCTCCCCCTCCCCTTTCCCTCCTTCCCCCTCCCCTCCCCTCCCTTTCCCCTTCCCCCAAAGAGCCGCTACGCAGGCTATAAAATCTTCTAAAACTGAAACTTAAAGTTGAAAATAAGTTTTCTTGGCCAATTAAAAAAATTGAGACTGCCGGGCATTTAGTAGTCAGTCAAGGTCCTAAACTACGAAATATCCCCCCCCCCCCCCTCCACCATCGATATCCCCCAACCTGGGTGCACGGCAGTGTGAAAATGATTTAAGAAAACAAGTACTGAAACTTCGATCCGAAAAATACTTTCAGTTGAAGAGAGTGACTCGCTTCTTGAAGCCATTTTCCGGGCCTTTTCCTGTTTTTCCTGCCTTTTTTCATCAGCTATTCTTTCACCGGTCCCAAAATGTGCCCCTCCCCTTCCCCCAAGGGTTACATAAATTTCAATAATTAAAGAATTTTCTATCCAACAGACACATTTCTTTGCCCATTTGCTGTGTATACTAAAGATTTCCAGTTATATCTTTTATCTATTTATTCTTTCAATTAGAAAATCATTTTTATAAAAGCAAGTTCAGTAATATGTAAGAATAAATTGTAAAAAAATCTCTCGTAACAACAAGAAGTCGCGATGGCCGAGTGGTTAAGGCGTTAGACTAGAAATCTAATGGGGTCTCCCCGCGCAGGTTCAAATCCTGCTCGCGACGTTCTCTTTTTCTTTTTTTTTTCTTCAATTTTTCTATTTTCTTCACTTTTCATTCAGACTTTTTCGTATATAGTTATAAAAGTTCATGACAATTTGATGAATTTCAAAAATAACCATATTTTGTTTAATAAAGTTAAAATAAGCTGGGAGTAAAATATCACTTCAATTCTGAAGTCTCCAATTACTTAAAAGCAATAATAAAAACATTATACATTCTATCTCTAAGTCATTATTTTTTGTGATAAAATTAAGCAGTTATTATTAATCCTATTTCAATCATTAATTTATTTTCATTTTCATACTGTCACGTGGTCTGTCCGCTGACTTGAAGCGTGGGCGCAGAGTTCGGCGCGCCATATTTTTCCAACCTCGTGGTTTACAGTGCAGAAAATTTTTGCTGAAATTTTGAAACAAATCCTTAATTCCTTCCTCCACAAGAAAACCACTGCACCAGGTTAGTAATTTGTCCACTTCGGGTTATTCTGCTTCAGATTTCAACTTGATTTAAGCTTAGATTTTGTTATTTTAATACTTTGAAGTTTCGAAATTTTCTCCACGTTGGGTAAATCTCTCACTTTTTGCCAAAGGTTAGCAGTGATTTGCGAATTTTAAAAATTCTTTTAAAGCTGTATTTCTATTTATTTGCTGTCCGTGGCCTCCTGTTCTTAATTCTGTATCATCGTCAATTTTTTACCGTGAAAAATATGCAATAACTTACTACTCAAAGAATTTGTTCTAAAAGACATTCACTTGAGGTTCAATTTAGCTTACAATAGGCGCTGAATCAGTTTGGCATCTGGAAATACATGTAATATCTACAATTTATTGGTTCTAACTGTTCTTTTCTATTAGATTTAATGCAGTTTCTTTCTCCAAAATTATTTTTTTCAACACCGTTTTGTCGGTGTTATTAGTATTGTGTTGAAATTGTACATTTCGTAGATGTAAGAACTTACATTGATTACATTATATTGAGGTGAGCATTTTTGACGTGAAATTATTCCTGTTTAATTTCCGAGACTTTGAAAGAAATTACTATTTTGCCTCGATAAAAATAAATCAAATTATTTTCTTGAGTTAGAAGACGTAATTTCAGTTCGTGTTGGATTTGAAACAGCCTGGTCCTATTTTGGCCAGATAATTCTAGTCCAAAGTGTCCGTCTTTAAATGAAGTTCTTAAAATTTGATTTATGAATCATCAGCTTGCATTTACCAAAATACAATATATTTTCAGAAGACCAAATGAAAATATCAAAATATTTTTATTGTAAATATTTGAAAGATTTATAAACACTTTTTCCTTTTTTTTTTGTAATCTCATACGATGACTTTGCGTGTGGTAAATCTCAGTTAATTCTTATGAATATTCAATCATCTATTTTGTCTGACATAATTATTTACATGACTGAAGATCATTAGTAAACATAATTTTTCAATTTCATCTTGAAGTCAATGAAGCAGCATAATACCACCAAGACTTTAACATTCATGTTTGCACTGTACAGATGTCAATGAATCATTATTTATAAAATACTTGAGATATAACGCGCGCGCTGATTGGATGGCTACCATGTTTATATCAGAGGACAGAGACATGGCTTGCTCAAAAAACGTCGAAAATATTTTATAATTTTAGCAATATAAAACGATCGCTTATGTCTCTGTTCTGTGATATAAACACTCTGGAAGATGTAGAGCACTTGAAAAGCAAGAGAAACACTCGGCTACGCCTTGTGTTCCTAAGCTTGCTTTTCTCTTGCTCTACATCTTCCATCGTGTTAATATCACAGAACAGAAAAATGCACGCGCGTTTTATATTGCTTAAATATAGAGAGAGACTCAAACTCTGGTCAAATCAACTATTCTTAGAGTGGTTTTCGTATGAGTGGGAACACTGTACGGTTATGATATGATATGGTTACAGCAGGAATTTCGAATGTTTTTATAGAAACTATGATACTGGTACAGTTACGATACCGTATGGTAAGTTTCCACTCATACGAAAATGACTCTAACCTCAAAATAAAACAAAAACAAAAAACTAAACAACACAACAACAACAACAAAAACCTTTCAGTTTTTTTGTAACCAATTTTTCTTTGCACAGTGCAAATTACAGGTTGGGTTGAAGTCTTGGTGGGCTATGCTTGATATCCAAATGTTAATGACAGTAATTGAATTAGAATTTACTACATTTTTATGAATTAAACTCTTTCCAATGAAGACTTAATTCCCCAAGAATGACTCAAGAAAACTTTTTGACAGTTGAAAAAGATCAGGGCCCAGTTGTTCGAAAGCCGATCAGTGCTAATCTGGGGTTAACTCTAAAGAAAACATTCGGAGTTAATCCTGGGTTAACACTAATCCACTTTCAAACAACCGGGCCCAGATGTTGAATGGAAATCCTAAAATTGAGTATCAGTATTTCATTTTTGTGGCTAATGTCTCGAAGAGGTTAAGCCACTATGTCATCGTCTTGTAAGTCCGTAAGATAGTAACACCACAGGAAGCCCAAAGCGTAACTTTGATATCACGTGGACAACGCATGCAAGATCAAAAGACGAATGTAGTTCTTCACTTTTCTGAACGGTCTTCGCAATGGTGGACTTTTGGTTAACACAAAAGTAAAAGCTTTGGACATGGAAAAGCAATCAATGAAACGTTGCCACATTTTTTTTTGACTTTAGAACGACTCCTGTGACTTGTTTGGCATATTTTAGGACATGAAACTGGGATCAACTTATCACCAGGATGTAAACAGTCAGGAATGTCAACCGTGAACTAAACCCACTGAAAACACTTTTCTCCAACAACACGCGTTAGGTCTTCAAATGTATGGATTATAGTGTCTATGAAGATACTAAGTAGCTTCCCATCCCTCGCCATCTTGGAAAGAAATATTTCAAAATTAATGCAGTAAAGATATTTGTACCTTGACCAAAGTTTGACCACCTCTCTACAATGACCACCTCTGTACAATGACCACCCCTGTACAATGACCACCTCTGTACAATGACCACCCCTGTACAATGACCACCCCTGTACAATGACCACCTCTGTACAATGACCACCTCTCTACAATGACCACCTCTGTACAATGACCACCTCTGTAAGATGACCACCTCTGTACAATGACCACCTTTTATGTCTTCTCGCCAAACTAACATTTCTGGTGAATATTTCAAATTATTGTCTGCTGGTTAGCAAATTGTTTTTTTTTTTTGACATTTTTTAACAAATTTATCTTATATACAGTTCAGGCGCGGTCAGCTGTTACATCTTAAGGACATTCCCAGTCATTGTTCACGAACATTTTTACTGTGCACGCTAGTGCACTACCTAAATAAATCCAAGGTTGAGGCCTAAAACTTTTGTTTTTTGATATTAACTTTTTTTGATTTTTTAATGGAAATGACTTTAAAAAAAAAAGAAAAAATATATAACAAGTGATTTTAGTGAGGCGAAAAAAATCGTTCAGGTTGAAACACTGCAGAAAAAGGATGGAAAAGATCCTACTGGACCCAGTCTCCTCTTGGTATTCAAGATGGCGGCCAAATTTTCAAACTTTGCAGCTCAATATCTGGGAATTGAATATGGTGAATACACTTTTTTTAATGTTTGATAAAGAATTAAATAAGCTGTCAATATTTCTAAATTTGAGAAAAAAATTATGAAAAAATCATAATAAAAACACAGGTTTCCATAACAACTTCAAGCTCCATATTTGTGGCAAAAGCGTCACTCATGGCTGCCAATTCGAATTAAAAACAACAGCTATTTGTTAAGTATTTACAAATATTTGCACACATACTATTATTCCATGGGTGCACTTTGATGTCTTCTTACATCTCAACGAGAATGGTGACCCTCATTTTTTATTTCAATATTGGTCTTTGAACTTCCATAATATCTCACCATGCAAAGTATAAAGGAAAAAACATGGTACAACTTTAAGCTAAAATACTGAATACTGTATATTACCAGTCAGATTTCATAATCTCCATTTATTACGTCTGGACAAAAACACTTGAATCTTATGAATTGAAGATGATATCAACACCAAAAGAAATCCATGTAAACATTGTTAATGACCTCTGAGTGATCAAATTCCATGTTCTCCTTGGAATTGTTTTATTAACAAATGAGAATTTAGATGTTTATTTTGATTTGTTTTAACTCATCATTGGCTTTTAAAAAGAGCATACAGCTTAATCAAAGGGGGAAACTTCGTGAGAACTTTTACCTTTGAGTACTCTCATTTATCAGAGCTTAGAAATGAATTGATATTTTCTTCAGTTGCCACATAATCCTTTATCAGAGCTTATAAGGAATGGATTGATATGGAGTTTGTGTTGAATATATAGGGTCAATATTCAGCTCTACTACCCTATTTAGTAGTGATGTAGTGTTTAAATGAGCATCAATCAGTCAGTGGTGGGCATTTTTATTTGACAATTGTGGTGATCTATGAATAATTTTTATTAATAGATCACCACTTAAATCGTCAAATAAAAATGATTTGATTTAAGATAAGAAATAAAGGCTTGTTAATGCTGTTTGTTTGTGAATAATTGTTTGCCAGGAAAATGTCGGGGGCTGGAGATGATGTGTCTAGTGAGGGTGAAAACTTGGGAAGCTCACCTCCTTTAGGTAAGGATGTGGTTTATAAATAAGTTGTTGTTAAGCAGTTAAAGCATAATAGACCATTTAATGGTTCTCATCGCTCAACCTCAGCCTCGACAGCGTGTAATATACAATCATGTATTCTTTAGAAATCGACTGTAGCCCGTGGTAATGTAAGGAATGCACACATCAACAAACAATCGAAACACTTTAAAATTCCTTAGGCTGTAGTCAAATTCTAAACAATATATTACACGTTGTCGAGGCTGAGGTTGAGCCACAACAACCGTGAAATGGTCTATTGTGAAAATGTGAGGGTCACAAAACATTGTGATTAAGTTAACAAACTGAAGATGGTTTTGAGTTGTCTGTCCTCTTATTGACACACTCTTGACGTCATACAATGTTCAAAACTCAAGTAACCCTGCCTCGCCCTGATCATACACCATTTTTACAGTCATATGAATTCTCATGGTTGCTCTGGCTGTGTTTGTCTTCACATTAGAGAGATTAAGCATCACGTACATGGGAAACAGCAAATGGCAGAGAGGATCACGTGACCTACGAATTTCGCGCCTGATGTTGCGCGTTTGGCACTCAAACGAAAGAGCGACTTTTCACGTTTATGGCAAATGCAAAATGATCCATCCTCGCATTGAAACAGCACTGCCAGACGCGAGAAAAGCCGATCACGTGATCCTCTCTGCCATCTGCCGTTTCCCGTGTACGTGATTCTTAATCTCTCTATTAATGGATCTTCACATTTAAACTGGCTTCTACTGAGAAAACAGTTGTGTTTAATTTTGTCGTCTTTCTCAGGAAACCAAGCAAATGAAGCTGCAGCTTTGATGAGAAATCCAGGGTTACTGGCAGCTGTACAGGTAAGAAGTAAGTTTAGGATAATAATGAGTGATAATGATAAATAATTATTATTCTCTAATGACGTGATTTGATGTAGATGTGTTACCAGTATACACTGAATTGAAATATGGTGGCCAATTTGAATAATGTAAATAATGTAATGTAATGTTCTGGACTGACTAGTGTCTCATTCATGCGAAAATGCTTTTGTGTTTCCACGTGAACATGAGTCTAGTCAGTCCAGAATGGTGGCAGTTTAAATTGGACATGCCATTTTCCAATTTGGCCAATAGGACCATTTTTCAAAATTTTCAAACTATTTAGCAGTTTGCAAGACAAATGTGAATTGTGGGCAATTGAGTGAGCTGGGGATTTTTTTTTGGGGGGGAGGGGGGTGTTTGGGAGGGGATGTTGCAATTTACAGCAGCAACTCATTCTTGGTTGGCTATCTGCTGGTCACAGAATAGGTCATTAAAAGTTATTAAATTTTAAAATATCAAAATGGTATGAAGCCTATAAGGTATTTGTATTCTTTTATCTCATCAAAGGACTGTTTACCTTTGCTTACTGGGATGGTGAAACAGTAAGGGAAATAGAGAAACAGTGGTTCCAGAATTGAATATTTCAGGCTGTACATATAAAACATGTAATGATTTTTTGCAATTTGGTGGTGTGTTGCAGGATGGTTTGTCAAGATTAGTGGGTCAACAGAGTGGATATATTCAAAGGTAATTATCCATATACTCATTAAATTCTAGTTAAATTATAATCTAGTTTTACTTGGTGGTCATAGCCAGGTAAATTTTAAATCTTTTTTAAATTGCTTTGTCTCATTCTTTGTTGTCATCCACCACAGAATGCAGGTAGGCCCTAAAGGGTCTACAGCACACTCTGACACACTCATTACTTAACTGGCACCTTCTGCAATACATACAGGCCATCTCCATGTACTACACATGCTCAGCATTGTAGACCATCATAGGTTACCAAAATGCTGATATGCTCTGACTTGAAATAATCTAGTTTGAAGCAACTGTGAAAACTTCATAGTATATTACAGCACGAAGCTCAAAACTGTGACCAGTGTTAATGTATTCGCATACTTTTGTCTCGCCCTCTTCCAATTAGTGCTTAGATAAGAGATAAGATAAGAGAATCCTTGGATGCTGATTGGATGATTGCTCAGTTAAAAGTGTGAAAATACATTATATATAGCTGGTCATACTTTTGGGCTTTGCTCTGTAACATACCAGCAGATGTTATCATCAATGCAAGTTGTTACCCCACAAGCAAATAATTAGTCGACTAGTCTGCTCATACAGGAAGGTAGATTTTGTATGAGTGGGAAATGCCGTGCCGTGCAGTGACTGTGTCAGTGCAGTGATATCTACAGAAACATTCGAAATTCCTGCTGTAACCGTGCCGTGACCATGGGGTGTCATTTTCATAGTCACACGAAATCTACTCTAAAAATTACTTCCTGTTACTGTTTTGACTACCTGTGGCAGACCGAGTCTAGATCTGTGTTCAAACAAGTAATCAAACAAGGAAGTGTGCAAAGTTGAGTTTCCATAGAGGGTTAATTGAAGGGATGAGCATGAATATGGGATTGACCAAAGTGACTTTTGTTGTAGATATTTTACCATTTATTTTTTGGTGTTGCAGTCTTCCAAAATCAGTGAAAAGAAGAATAAAAGCTTTAAAAAATATTCAAGTTGAATGTTGTAAATTAGAAGGGAAATTCTATGAAGAAGTACATGCATTGGAATGCAAATATGCCGAGAAATTTAAACCACTTTATGACAAGGTGAGGTTTGGTTTGTTACTGTCAGTGGCATGGTGGCGGCAGTGGTGGTTACAAAAGTTGACAGCTGGCCAACACTTAGCAACAGTTGGCCAATGCTTCAGTGACAGGCAGCCAACAAGTTACCACAAATTTTCTGCCAACAAACCACTGACAGATTACCAATAAATGTTCGACAAATGGCCAACAAACAGCTGACAAACCACCAACTAACAACCTGATAAACCACAAACAAACGGTCAAAAAATGACCAACAAATGTGCAGTGTGTACATTTAACTCTATCATGAATTTATTACAAAAACTTTGTAATTAAACAGTATTTCATTAAATCATTTTTTCAGCGTAAAAGCATAGCAAACGGTCACATAGAGCCCACAGATGCAGAGTGTGAGTGGCCAAGTGATGATGAACATGAAGAGGAGGAAGAAAAAGAAGAGAAAGAGGAGAAAGACAAGGCGGAGGTAGAGCAATTATCGGTATGTTATGGCATACTGCTTTAACTTTTTAAATAAATTGAACCTGTATAAATATTGTTCAAATAAACAAATGAATAAATAAATAAATAAATAGATAGATAAATAAATTATGATGTTAGGAAGCATTTACCATAAGGTTAGTAGTTTTATAGCAACTACTAAATTTTCTCTAGAGGACGATTTAGTGGCTACAATTGTTGGGGGTAAATGTTGACTTTTACTGAAATTGACCAAAAATACCCAAGTCAATACAAATTTTAGCAAGTACAAAATTTAATGATTTTGAGGAACTCACTACAAAGAAGTAAAAGTAAAAAGTAACCTTAAGGTGCTTTGTAGAAGTGGAAAAGCTAAAAGATTCACTTTATTAGTCATGCAAAGTTTACATGTACCACTGCTTCCAGGGTTGGTGCTACTCCCTTAAACTCCTTGAAAATGCATTGAATTTCATTTACGTTTTCAAGCCTTGAATTTTAGAAATTCTGCTCAAACTTCCTGAAAACTCCCTGAATTTGTACTTTAAACAAAAAACGTAAGGGACTTCAGTGGGATTGGAAACATAGAAATTCACTTTTTTCTTTTACATGTAAGTGAGGGAAGAGGTGTCCAGTATTTCAGTAAAGTTATTAATAAAAAATTGGTTAATAATACTCCTTGAAAAATCGTTTTTAGGGCCTTGAATACTCCTTGAATTCTCCTTGAATGTTTAATTTATATGTCAGCATGAACCCTGTCAGCTCCTTACTCAGACCATTACTTAATTTGCTTATTTAAAGTGCCCCTAACCCCTAAATTGAAATTCTGAGAATCGTTTCTTCATGAATGGAAATGTTTAATGGTGAAATATCTCCGGATAAAATCATCTCCTTTCGGAGCATTAAGCATTTGAAGTCGGAAAATGCAAATGAGGTGACGTAAAAAAAGGAATTTGCATGATTTTGTCTCCAATTTGAAACAAGTGTGTTTGAGTTGGGTGGCAAAAACATTCACCAAACTTTGTACTTTAGCAATGAATATGTTTTGCAAATCAAAAAATGGTATAAAATTCATCTCTAGTGGTTTTGTATATTTGAGTAGTCCTTTTTCTACGTCATCTCATTTGCATTTTCAGATTTCAAATGCTTAATTCTCAGAAAGGAGATGATTTTATCCTGAAATATTTAACCATAAGGCTTTTCCATTCATGAAGAAACGATTATCAAAATTTCAATTTAGGGGTTAGGGGCACTTTAAGTAAAAAAAGAAGCATTTGCTGTAAGGTGGTATATACTAAAGGCTTTTTTACATTATTTGATTTGTTACTAGGAGGAAGTAAAAGATAAGGTTAAAGTAGATGATGATAAGATTGAAACAACAGTTTTACCTGGTAAGTTTTTATACCAGCTGTTAGCCTAAGTAAGCGAGGTTCGTAACTTACTCTATAAAGACATTCAAGTTCCTGCTGTAACCATTCCATGAACGTGTGGTGCCATTTTCACAGTCATACAAAATCTGCTCTATCATTTTCAATAATCTTTTAATAATGATGTTTTCACTGTTTGTTTTACAGAAGACACAAAAGGAATTCCAGAGTTCTGGTTAACATCAATGAAGAATGTGGACGTGATTGGTGAAATGATTCAGGTTAGGATTCACTTATTTATAGATGGATGGATGGATGGATGGATGAATGAATGAATCAGTGAATGAAGCAATAAATTAATGAATGAATGAGTGTGTGAATGATTGACAGACAGACAGATGGACAGATGAATGAATGAATGAATGAATGAATGAATGAATGAATGAATGAATGAATGACTCACTCAATCAATCAATCAATCAATCAATCAATCAATCAATCAATCAATCATTTGACTTTATTTAAGGTGAACTAGGAACTTGTGAAATGTTATCGTGAAAATGGTTGGCACATTAGCATTACAATTTGTTTGTTAGTAAACAGTGACAAGCACTATACAATAAAAAATGATTGATGTCTGTCTAATGAGCAAACATTGATATGAAAGGCTTGTGGTTCTGCTGCTTCACTGACTTCAGCAGAAAATTGTATTTCCAGAGATACTATGAAATGGTAAAGCACTTCACTGTAAGGCAACGTCATGGAATAGAACTAATGCTGGCACTAGTGGTAATAAATGTTCTTGTTGTTTGCAGGAACATGATGAACCAATCCTAAAGCACTTAACAGAAATCAAAGTCCTGTTTGTTGGTCCTGATAGTAATGTTGAAAACTCACAGTACCCACTCCCCACCCCAATGGTACGTCTGTATGTCAGTTGCCCTGGTGACAGTATTGTTTACATGCTTGTATTTTTGTTGCCATGGTACCTTACTTGAGAATGTAGCAAACAAAAAAGATTGTTTTCAATCCAAGTTTACAGTGGTTGCCATGCAATTTCACTATTTCAGCAGTCTAGCAGCAATTCTTTTAATTGTACATTTTAGCAATTTTACTGAGATGTTAATCTTGGTTTCTTTTGTAGGGTTTTGTCTTGGAGTTCCATTTCTCACCAAATCCTTATTTCACAAACACAGTAAGTTCATATTCAATGTCTGTTCCTTTTGGACTTCTGAGACATTGTGAATTTTAGTTTTATGAAAGAACTTCTCAAATTTTCTTTGAAGGTCTTGACAAAAAGCTATAAAATGAAATGCGAACCAGATGAGGATGATCCTTTCTCATTTGAAGGACCAGAAATTGTTCATACTTCAGGGTTAGTGATTAACAGTGTTCGATTTGAATGAAATTGTCACCCATCCTGAAAATTGTAACTTGTGTAAAGTTTCTCTGAGTGAAACCTGTAGATGGGATTTGAACCCAGGACCTTCTGAGTACTGGTTAGATGCAATTTAACAAATAGATTCCATTTTTCCGTGCGTCTGTACTCTAATAGATGCACAGATGACGTCAAAATGTGGTGAGGACAAAAAAGTACGCCACGCGACAAAGTCGAGTGGCGTGACTGTTGTTCTCACCACATTTTGACGTCATCTGTGCATCGATTAGAGTACAGACGCACGGAAAAATGGAATCTATCTGTTTTATATAATATTTATCGAAACATTCCAACCAATCAGAGCGCGCGTAAGATTCGATGACGCCATCTATGTGTGAGTACTCTAATCACACATAGTTGTTCGACCAATCAGAGCGCGCATAATATGCCAATTATTATATAAACTCTAATCACTGCGCTATAAGTACTTTGAGTCATAATGTCTTTCTTCACCAGAAGAAACAAGTGTTCAATTTATTTCATGGAAAATCTTAGTTAACTTTATGGTTAAGTCAATGTTAATTGTCCTTTAGGTGTAAAATTGATTGGAAAAAAGGAAAAAATGTTACCCAAAAAGTTGTGAAGAAAAAGCAGAGACATAAAGGTAAATATATTTTTTTATATTTCATTTTATTATAATTATTGGACAACTTTGAATTTCTTTAGTGTATTTTATCATTTTAATTTGATTTTATTTCAGGCAAAGGTCAAACAAGATTTGTCAACAAGACTGTGAAAAATGACTCATTCTTTCACTTCTTTGCCCCTCCTGAAGGTAAACTTTCAACAAACAAAAATCAATTTCACAACATTCTAACACATTCTTCTTTCAAAAGCCAAATACTAGATGTCATTACTTATGTTTTTGTTTTTATTTCTTCAGTTCAAGAAGAAGATGAAGATATGGTAAGAACTGCTTCACATAGCTTTAGAAGCTATCACAGAAAAATATGTCAATTCCCAGCTTGGGTCATACATGGGGCTTCTCTGGGTCTAACCAGGAAATCCCTGGGAATCTGTTCTATTTTTACAAGTTTGGGTATTACAGATTTCCCAAGTAAAATAGAACAGATTCCCAGTTTAGATCCAGGGAAACCCCAATTTGGGAATGGACATATTTTTCCTGGGTATTGTAATGTGAATTTTTCAGCACTAATGATTAGCTGTTCAATAAGCTGAATTTGAACTAGAGTCTACCACAAACATCTTCATCATCAGCTCATTGTTAAAGCTGGAACTTGAACTCAGAATACCATCTAGCCTGTGTCACATTGAGAAAAGACTCTTTGTTTGTCTGCATAACAGTGAACAAATCATGGTCTAACTTCTTTCTGATTTCCAAAAGAAGTTTGTAATTGGCTAAAATAACAGTGGGTATTTCAGTGTAGAAGTAGTTGCTCACATCTTGTTGCTGCAAAAGAACATCCAATAAGAAATAGCATTAGAAAGACCTTCATGATTTAGCCAATCAAAAGTGTCTTTAGAAAATCAGAAAGACTGTTGGGGGTCCAGAACACAATCCACATAATAATAATAATAATGATGATAATAATAATAATGTTTAAGATTTATATAACGCAAATATCTATATGTATAGAATCAAGTGCGGTTGAAATGAACTGAAATGAAATAAAGTATAATGACAAGTAGTAACATAAAGTAGCTAAGAATCCCAACTGGCGAGGAGGCGAACCAGTTGGCTATACTATAAGCATGGCCGAGAAACTGAATTTGAACTCATCGAAATCAGAACAAAGTCAGTCTCAGCTAGTGGCCAGAGTGGGAATCGAACCTGGGGCCTCCAGATTGCGAGACCAACGATCTGACCACTCGGTCATGCTGCCTCCTCAACATGGCTTTTACACAGATGGACTGAATGAGAGTTTTTTCCAGCTGTGATACAGCCTACCATTTTACAAGACTGACCAATGCTCTGATGACTTCATCATTATCGTCATCATTATCATAGTGTGTTAAATAAATATTTATTTTTGCTGTCTGTGCAGGATGAGGACACTGAGGCTTTATTAGCTGCTGATTTTGAGATTGGTCACTTCTTCAGAGAAAGACTTATTCCTAAAGCAGTTTTATATTTTACTGGAGAAGCCGTTGAGGATGATGTAAGTGCCTTTTCATATCAATTACGCCATTAAAACAACCAAGACACCTTGCACACCTACCACAATGTTTTCTGATTTCAATGCTTACCAAGTTCCCAGTAGAAGCAGGTGATGGAAATCTGTTAGGACTCGCAGTAACCTATAGGTGTAGAATTATTTCAATTTGGTTTAAATTCTATTCTTTTTTTCAGTTTGATGAAGAAGATGAGGATGAGGATGGGGTAAGTTTAGCAGTTGTTGTCATAGTTTTATTATTTTGTTGCCATAGTAACAGTTTAATGATACTGTTGTTGTCATGGTTTTATCATTTTGTTGCTATAGTAACAGCTTAATGATAATGTTTCAGGATGGTGAGCCTGGAGATGATGATGATGACGATGATGATGATCCTGATTTTAAACCACCACCTGTAAGATATTCTTGAAATTTAACATCATACAGTCATTCCTTGTCTCCACTCTCTTTTTCCTTTGATCCTTCCTTCTTTCCCTTGGTTCTCCCTTTCTTTCTTCCACCCTTACTTCTCCCTCTTCCTATGACCCATTGTTCATTCTTTTGTTCCTGTAATCCTACTATCCATACATATTTCCTTCCATCTTACAATCCTTCCCTCACTCTCTTCCCCCTTCCTTCCTGTTTTACGTGTATCCATCCTTTCTTCCTTTCTTCCCATTGTCCTATTTATTTCTCCTTCCTTCTGTCCTTCCTTCATCCCCTAACTCCATCCTTCCATCTCTTCTCTCTTCCCTCTCTTCAATCTGTCTTTCCCTCATTCCCTTTCCTTCCTTTCATCTGTCCTTCCTTCCCATATATCTTCTAAATACCACCTCTACAATGGCCATCATTTTCTGTTACCACCACTGATCCATTCCATACATTTATTCTATATAGGAATCTCTGTTAGGCCACCTTTCTACAATGGCCACCAACATTTTCCATCCCTGCCATTGATCTGATCCATACATTTACTCAGTACAATGACCTCCTCTCCACAACGACCACTTTTTTGGCTCTGAGGTGGAGCTGTAGAGATGTTCGTTGTATTCAGACTTTATTTTACTTTTTATTTCTTTTAGGGTGAGAACCCCCAAGAATGTAAACAACAGTAACAAACCCCACTCCTGTATATGCGTAAACAATTTGTTTGACCAGGACCTTTAGGCCTAACCCTATAATGCTGTTGCCATAGAAACATTTTTGGCATAACCACTGATCAGAGCCTGTAGGCTCATTTCTCTTGAACAGATTAAATAATGACTTGTGTAAAAATTCACAATAAATTTGCCATTGATTAGTATGGTTCCTGAATTAGTCATATTCTTACAAGAGTGATTATTAAAACCTTTAATAAAGGAACCTTTTTCAGAATCATTTCAAGTTGTTTATTTTTGCTATTATTAAAATCTCAATGGTGACGAAGCGAAATGAAAAGTGAGGGGGAGCTTAAAATTGATCGTTTTTATTTTCTTTTTGATGATTTTAAGCCTTCAACATAGTCTCCTACGCAGGCTACTCGTGTCCTTTATTGGGTTGCCTGTGGGATCTAACCGGAAGAGGGAAGACTGGAGACGAGAATTTGAGAGGAGTTTCCTGACACCTTCAACACTTCAAGAGGGGGCGTAAGGGTTTGCGGTGATGCGGTTATTTGTATTTTAACCTGCGGTTTTGGGGTTTTGTACGCGGTTTGCGGCTTTGGAGATGTTATAGCGTTTTAATACGTAATTTAAATGAAAATGCTCACAACATGTCACAATGTCGCAATTTTGCGTTTTTCGAGCTGTGCAGAAAACGTGACCGGAGCAGTACCGGGGAATCACATTAAAATGTGTTAATCAAAATCAAATATGGTCCTTGGCATCAACCATGTTTACAAGAATTAATTGGTGTTTATTATATGGCTAGATAATTTCCTGAATTCTGATTGGCTAACGCATAGTCTGTATTTTGCCATATCAGGACCGCTGACCCGGATGAAAAGAAAAGTTTGCGTTTGGCAATTGTTTTAGCGGGACTTCTCAAAGCCATATAATAAATAAGTTATTAACCTCGTTTGCTCAGTCTGTATAGGAAAATATCAGACCTGTCAAAGCCTCGCTTCTCGGTATTTATTCCTTCCATACAGACCTCGCGCTCGGTTAATAACCCTTTATTATTATGAGAATGGAACACACTGACTGGCATGTACAAAATTGGAGAAGGAGTGAAACGAGACAGCCTGTGGAGTCAGCTGTTCATTGTTGAGATATGATTTGAAAAAGTGGCATTGTCTTTTTTAAAAAGAACTGGTTAATAGGATATAATTAGAGGTTAACGCACTCGAGCGAATAGAGTTTTCCGATTAATTAAGCGGAATTTCGGACGATTTGGAATTTAATATTCAGAGTTTAAAGTTAAGTGAAAGGAACGGGGGAATTTTTTTCTTGTTGGATTTTTTTGTGTCCTTCGTGGCGGTGCTATGTACGATTTTTTTTATTCCTTTCAGGCTGTGCTCGAATTTTTTGGGACGTTATTGCCCAAACCCCCCGCCCCTCCCCCCTCCATCAAAAATGTATGTATGTGATATGTAATGTCAATTGAAGTAATATTTGCATAAAAATACAGCAATAATAGATTACATGGCTTGCTCAGGAATTGAACAACGCACTCTCATTTAAAGTTTATTAATTTTTTTGCGCAGCGCGAAATCCCTCTCTGTTGAAGACAATTATTTGTTGGAGAATATGAAATGATTTTGCCCAAATACGGACACAGTTAATTTTGACTCTTTCATACACACAGTATAGCCTGCTTTGTGTTTGAAGAATACTCAAAGATTGGGTCTCTGCTGAATTAATTTCGATTTTATTCGATCGTTAGTTTTGCCAGTTGAATGGCAATTTTCAAACATGATATTTGTTCACTGATAATGTAGAATAATGACAAGTCTTTGCGCATTACATATAGTTATCATCAATATACTAGGCCAAATAACAAACTGCCCTCTTGAAAATGCGCCGTTCAGCGGGCCAAAATTGAATTTGATGGGCCGCAAATACATTTGCAGCCCTGTTGCTGATTGGCTGAGAAGGCATCGTGCGACAGCCTAGTATATTTATGATAACGATAATACATGACTTTTGGAGGGCATATTGTTGGGGACATGTGGGAGTTTGCGGATCGGCGGATTGAGCCTTCTTTTACGTGCGGATTCTCGGATAATGATATTTTTAAGAACAGATTTGCGGATTCATCTATAATGGTCAGAATCGTGGATTTGAAGAAATGATCCTATGAAAACTAAAATTTATATGGCCATGTCTCTTACGAACATGTGTAACGTACTTTGCGTCAGAGAAATCGCTTTCTTTAACAATTATTCTATTGCGGAACAAACTTTAAATCAAAGCATCGCATGCAAATGCATAAATAAGCATTTGTTTTTAAGTTCTTTCAAAATATAGTAGTTTTGAAGTGCGTTTATTATCGAAATTACACGTGCGGATTTTAATAAATTTCCCAAGCGGATTTGCGGTTTCAAACGATTTTTCTTGCGGATTTACGGATTTTGGCAACCCCCCCATGTCCCCCTCTTGTTGCTGGGCTCGGGCGCAAATGAAGCTACTCGGGCCACAAATAAACAATATGCCCTCCAAAAGTCATGTTATTGTCCTATTATAAAGCGTTTATTTATTTATCAGTTTTTCAAGTTATGGCACAACGTTTCGGATTATCAGCTTTCTACGGTTAGAAATCCACAAGTAGCCACTACAAATGGAAGAAAGGGCCTTTGATGTCGAAATGTAGTAGATGTGCTTCTATAGACTTTTAAAAAACCCGATTGCATGTTCGATCTTTACCCTTATATATAGACCGTAAAATCCAACTAGCGTTTCGTTGTCGATGGTTTCGCACAACCATCCTTCGTAGAGTGTGGGCAGGAAAAATTCGAGTTACGATTTTCGAGTTACGCGATTTTCGAGGTACGCGCCCGGCCACGCCCATTTTGGTGAGGCAACGCCCACTTTGAAATGTTTAAATAGATTGTTCTCTTCACCAGTAACGTTGTGGACGCTGCCATTCAGATATCGAGGGAAGATGAAAACGTCAAATGAAAACAATGAAAACAATTTTCAGACTGATTTATAGCAATACTATAGTCTGAGAAACAAATCAGAAAGTGATTTGCAGGTTCCTCTTTTTTGAACTTTGAAACTTTCTAGTTTCAAAGCAAAAAATAAAAAATAAAAAATATGATCTCTGCATCAATTCATGTTAGTTTTAATCCAACTTTTCTTCCTGATTTCGTATACAATTCAATTGATTTATTATTAAATTATAGATTTTATGTATTTTTAGCCATATCACGGCTTCTAGGTAGAACAAAATTTGTAAATCTTTGTAAATTTTGATAGAACTTCCGTGAATAAATAAAGTTTCCATTTCCATCAATCCATCAATCCATCCATCCATCCATCCATTCATTCTTTTTTATTCAATCATTTTATTCATTCATTCATTCATCGGAGAAAATTGCCCATACATTTGGAACATTTGCTCTTTTCGGTCCCAGCCTCTCTCTTTTTGAGCAATTCGCCGTACACAAAGTAGCTCAAAACGTAACAATAACCAATAGCAGCGTGTAAGCAATGTTTTACGTATATTATTATTATTTCTTGACGTTGCTAAATCAAATTAGATAAAAT
This sequence comes from Telmatactis stephensoni, assembly GCA_029948255.1. Taxonomy (NCBI): domain Eukaryota; kingdom Metazoa; phylum Cnidaria; class Anthozoa; order Actiniaria; family Isophelliidae; genus Telmatactis; species Telmatactis stephensoni. The sequence continues at coordinate 76,448 of JALIZF010000927.1, read as the reverse complement.
ATGCATACGTACGTACTTGTTCATCTGCACCGACATAGGAGAAAGGTTCTTCACTACCTTGTGAGCACTCATTATTTTCATTGTTTCTATTACCGTCGTCCTCATCGTCAGTTTTGTGCGAATCAAAAGGCTGTGCTTAAAAGTAAAGTTATATATCAAAATGTTTTGGAAAAGCGTGGTGGTTTTGATTTTTGACAAGTTCTGTTTTATTTCAGAGAGAGCCGATTTCTTAGCTCGACCCCGGTTTTGTCACGCATTTTCTTTTCAACTCATTCAACTCGAAAAATACGGTGTTTTTTACTCGTGCCCAGGCCTTTAGGCCGGGAACGAGTTATAAACTGCAAATGTTTTTTTTCCTCTCGTCGTCCACGAGAATGCGGCATTCTTGCGCAATCGGTGACGTGTGCACCCCTGATTGGTTAAGAACGTAAAAAACAATGCCCTTCATTCATCACCTCCGTAGTGAACGCCAGCGAGGAACTTTAGGAATGCAAGATGGCCGACTACAAAGAAAATAGCTTTCAGAGACAGGCTCTTCTAGGAATAACACATCGTAAAATGGAGCTTTTAACTCGAGATATACCTAGACACTCATAAGAGCTTCAGAATGGGCTGTTATTTTGAGCTTCATCTCCAATACTTTGACCAAATATCCAATTCTAATTGGAGTACTTGGAAGGAGGCCCTCGCGATACGAACTATTTCCTATGAGCTGGAAATCTACGAATTTCTCATCCTACATGTTGCTAAACGAACATACATAGAAGCAAGTCAATTATATTCCTCATTTAAGCATTCAAAAGATCTTGAGAGGTTTTTGTACTGAATTTTAATATCGGAGACCATTGCATGGAATTAGGTTCCATTGACCTTGTATTTCGCGTTTGGTCACGTAACGTCTTTTATTCAATATATAAACCGTCCGAAAAATACACGATTTGTTATTGTGTCAAAAACACCGTTGTAGAAGTTTTTACAGCAAACAATTGAGATACATAGTGAAATAAAAATAATAATAAAACTGGTATATTCGCGGGGAATATTTTTGCATGTCGGAGATATACAATACCTATGCATGATAATAGAAGCAATGACAGACAAATTGACTAATCAGATGTTCTTTTAACCGATTCAAAAAAGGTCTTATGTTACGGTTAACTATCAGTCCCGGAATGGTGAAGAATGCGTGAAACGGCTCGGGGAAGAGGGCTCTCGGGGCACGAGTGAACGCACGTGTGCGTCTAGTTACTCGTGCCCAGGCCTTTAGGCCGGGAACGAGTTATAAACTGCAAATGTTTTTTTTTTTTTTCTCTTTTCTCCGCCAGAAGAGGCCTTTCTTGCGCAATCGGTCACGTGTTAAAGCTCCTGATTGGTTCAGAGCGTAAGAAACAATGCCCTTCATTCATCACCTTTGAGCGAGTGCGAACTCTTCGAAGGCCCTCGAAGTGAACGCCAGTCAGGAACTTTAGGAATGCAAAATGGCGGACAGCCCAAAAAATTGCTTTCAGAGACAGGCTTTTCCAGCAGTGAGACAATAGAAAATGGAGCTTTTAACTCGAGATGTACCTAGACACTTATAAGAGCTTCAGAATGGGCTGTTATTTTGAGCTTGATCTCCAATACTTTGACCAAATATCGAACTCCGATGGAGTACTTGAAAACTGAAGCTCTCGCGACTCGTAGCAATTCCTTTGAGCTGGAAATCTACGAATTTCTCACCCTACATGTTGCTAAACTAACGCATATAGAGGCAAGTCAATTATATTTTTCATTCAAGCATTCAAGAGATCTTGAGACGTTTTTGTAATGAATTTTAACACAATTCTGGCCAGACAATTTATTTATATATTTTCATGGAATCAAGGCTCTATTTGACCTGATGCGTTTGGTCACGTAATAGATAAAACATCTGAAACATGAACGCCGAAAAAATACACGATTTGTTATTGTGTCAAAAACGTCGTTGTAGAAGTCTTTACAGCAAACAATTAAGATATATAGTGAAATAAAAAGTTGAATAAACTGGTATATTTTTGCATGTTGGGATAAAGGCAAACACTAAGGTGCTGACAGACAAATTGACTAATCAGATATTCTCTAAAAAGGTCAAAAAAGGTCTTTATTATGTTACGGTTAAGTGAAGAATGCGTGAAACGGCTCGGGGAAGAGTACGCACGGGGCCGGTCACTGAAGGGCTCCCGGGGCACGAGTGAACGCACGTGTGCGTCTAGTTTACAATAGAATTCGATCCATACCATAAAATACGGTCTATGAATAATTGAATTAACTGTATCCACTTTTTGATTTTGCTAAGGCCTAGTTCAAACGTCGCATCTCACATTTGTCGAATGCAATAGGGTTTTCCGATGATTGTAACTATTATTTTTCGAATTTCGAAGTATTGTGTCTATAAAAAAGCAACACATTTTACAAGTTAATGTACGAATTGTAATAATTTGTGATAAATAGTACAAGTCAAAACTATTGCCGAGAAATCATTTCGGATGAGCGTACAGTCACGTTACACATGACTAACCCTGAAATATTACATTGGTGATGTTTAAACATAACATTTAATTTACTAGTCAGAAAAGCTTTTTTTCATTTTTACAAGCTTTCACAAACTTTACTATATATGAATAAATAGCTCTGAACATTTTTATTGGCCAGAAACTACTAACTATTGGCTTTTGTACCGTACGTTTGGGTGTACTGAATGAAATTAAAGGAAGTGACAATCACAAAGTTTATAACTGTTTGATTGCAATATTTCACTGCGGACTGTATCTCAGTTAGTGTCTTGCAAAGAGCAAAGAGCAAAATAATCCTTTGTTTTCTGCTTCCGATTCCAAATCCGACGCTAGTGTGAACCAGCCTTTATGCTTGGTCTTATGCTTCTTGCGATGCTTATGTCGATGTCTTATGTCACACGCTTGACTTAACTCTTTTGTCTTTTCCTTTGTTTTCTGCTTCCGATTCCGAATCCGACGCTAGTGTGAACCAGCCTTTATACATACTGCAGGCTCGAAAGCGTCGTTTTGCCGTTATGGACTGTCTGCTGCCCACAGAACATTTGTTATTTCTAGTTATTTGCTAAGGGCTGGATAAGTTTGTTAGCTAATTTTGATGATTAAAAGATAAGCGAATTGCCCAAAAAGATTATTGACAAAAATTGGTTTTGCCTTTCGACGGTTTTGAATTGTATGGAAACGCATTGCTACGACAAGCCCTTCTCTCCCCAGAGCCTGTTCACAGGCTATCCGTCCACACTAAAACAGCCTATTTCTTTTGTCTAAAATAAGAAAGTGCTGTTTCAGTGTGGAAAAGAAAAATGATAAAAAATGTCATGTATATTCGGAGTGGATGGTTTTCTGATACGCAGTGTAAGTGTTACGCACTATTGCACACACTACATATGCTAATTAGTATGTGGCACGTAAATCGGAAAACTCTAATGCAAATGAGAAGAAACAAAAGATTTGACTAATTTGCATTGAGTTTGGCACATGTTAGATGCGACGTTTGAACTAGGCCTTAGATAGTTATTATTGTGAGAAAAGATCCAAATACCATGTTTTTGAGGACTTATTTGTAGCTGACTATTTGTAATAGTCAGGCGTTTCACGATACTATGCCCCAGACCCAATGGGCTTTTGGCAGGTCTTGCGTGACATTTTGAATTTTAATCCAACAAAAACAAATATTTGCCGTTGCCCACCAACAAATGCTGCTGCTGTTGGGGATTTTTTAGCTGACCGAAAATGTCACTGTCGTTTGGGGCAATTTGACCATGGTAGGAGACGACAAAATGTTCAAGCACTTGTCTGAGATGGATCGAGGAACGCTTGATCAAACGTTCAAGATCCTGAAAATCAGCAATAACTGATCATGAATTCTGAGGGAAGTGAAGAAATTGAAGAAGTAATAAGGAATAACCCCATGAATACAGACGGAAGAATCAAAGGTTAGTCCATTTGGTAATAGCTAACAAGCAAGCTTAATTGAAAGAAATACATTTTCTAAAAACTGCACATTGGATCAGATGACTGATTAATTTGGCATTTCTTTGTAGAAGCGATGACATCAACCTATAAAACCGCCAAGAAAAGAAACGAAGAGCCGAACATGGAAACGAATTAAAAAGAATATAAAAAGAAGCAGCGAAAACTTCAACGGCTGGATAGGGTAAGTTATACTAAGTACTTTTCACTTGATGAAAGCCCTGTTGTTTCGCGTGCCGAACATGCATACAGGCCATTTAGCCTCCTAATTAGTCGGCAAAACTTCAGTAAAAGGTAACGGATGTAGATCGGGGTTATTTTAACAAATTCTCTACTCTACCATCACTTGCAATGTGTATTTTTTTTACTTATTTCCTGTTCTGTTATTTTTTGGCAGAAACTGAAAAGAAGAGTTCAAAGTCTAAACGCTTTGGAGAGCTAGAGGAACAGACAAAGCTAAAGCGCTTCAATCAGTTCTGACGACTCAGATGGCGAGAACGATGTGGTCTTAGTGAGGCCACTGCCATGGCGAGCAGAAGAATTAGGTTGTTTTTTTCATAGAATTAGACCAAAGATCCCATAAACGAATGATTCTGAAAAGAGCATGTGGCGCCAACAGCGAGAGAGAGACTCAACGATTGTCCCACATAACTTGCGTCAGTGGGTAACTGACCACTAGTTTAAATGTTTCTGACATCGATCGATGCAATATATTTGACATGTAAGTTCTCGATCATGTAGGTTTAACTATCATTTAAAGATGTAAAATTTAGGAGTTAGACTTTGGTGAATAAAGATTGACAAAAAGTCGATTAAACAGAATGATTCTTTCAGAATCTGCCCAAATTCATTGTCCACTAAAACCTAAACTGATAAGCCTTTCTTGTAATTTTGTTCACTAATAAACAAAATTAAAAGAATGGTAATAGCTGGGAAAATGAATAAAAAGAACGGGAAGTAAAACGGATGAAAAATTGGGGGAAAATGAATGGATAATTGCGGTAAAATTAAGGGAAAATCAAAGTAAAACGTATGGAAAATGCGAGGTTTGACAAGCATAATGTCAGAATTATCCCACAGTCCAAGAAAGTAAAACACGTGTTTTCCTGCTGGATTATGCAGGTATTATGCAAGGTAAAACACGTATTTGAGCCGCGTTATCCATAGTGACATTATGCGGGTAAAACGTACGTTATACTCAGATTATACCGATTGGTAAAATTCGGTAAAACGGTACGTTTACCTATTGTTATCCCGCGGCATTATGCAAGGATTATTTAAGTTATCCCAAAGGGAAAATGCGGGCTAATGAAGGGATTATGTACATGTTACGTTAGGATTACATTATCCCTGCATATCTTATCATCCCGCGGTAAAACGCGACCTTTTTTGCCGTGAATTTTCTCATGCGCTTATTTTGATCATTGTCTCATTTAATGCAGCAAGTATGTTCGTAAGGATTTGTAAGTGTATGCTCCGTAGAAAATATCTGACTCTGATCCTGTTTTTAACTTGTCTTAGTGTGTATTTTCTATTTCAATCTAACTCTTCTTTAAAAACAACATTCAAGCCAAAAAACAAGATGGTTGAAATACGGGGCACCAATCCTACGGTAAATCATTCTGAAACTGACTACGTTTTCATCTTCCCTCGATATCTGAATGGCAGCGTCCACAGCGTTACTGGTGAAGAGAACAATCCATTTACCCATGGCGTACAACAATTATCGCAGTTACTGGATGGTTTATCGACTGATTTCAGTGCAGCAACATGTCATGGAACGTCTGGAATTAGAAATGAGCATCATTTGGACAGGATCAGGTCATGTCAGTTTCAGATAAAAGAATCGTCTCTCATGATCAGTGGTAGTGAATATCAGAAGACAACAATTGTCGATAAGACATACAATCTTGCAGTGTGTAATATGGTGGAAGTTCCGTTTTTAATTCGAAGATCCGTACTGAACAAATTTGGTCTTCGATGTTCACTAGGCGAGCTGACTGTGATGGATTTCTTTTTACGTACAAAAGGAAAACTTAAAATTGCAGCATCAAAAGACTGTGAGTTTCTTAACGAGCAACTCATTCTTGACAGAGGCGCTATGATCAACAAACAAGTTTATTTAGACTACGGTCTTCTTGGATATCATCACAATATACTTAGAATAGTAAGACAAGATACGGTAACATGGACTATGTGCTCAAAAAACCAAACTTTCTGCCCTGACATACCATTCGAGTTGAGAAAGGCTGCTGATCATGAGATACCGTGTTGCTATGATCGTCTAGACCAGTGCTTGAGAGATGTAGTAAATGGTTTGAAGAAATTGGGAATTGATTATAGAATTTGTTATGGAACACATCTTGGTGCTTACCGTAGCAAGACCATCATTCCCTGGACTCATGATGTTGACATTTGCTTGAAAACAAACGATTATACCAACAGAGAGTTGTTTGGGAAATTTAAAAGTGTAATGAAGAAAAAGTCTTATTCGAACCCATATATAACAGGTTTACGCCGCGTGCTACCTTTGTTTCCTTTTATTAAGAAGATTTCTAATACAAGCTTGTTATTTAGCAATACATTGGTTGATGTAATGCAAAGCATGCTGCCTGTTGGAAAACCACACTACTTTGCTCCAGGTTACGTTGACATTTATGGAATTGAAAGGGTATTTAAAGGAGAACCAGGCCAATTGCTTATTAATGGCAAGAGTTATTTGGCTTATAATGATAGCAACAGTATGCTGGCGTTTTGGTATGGTAAGTCATATAGTTCAAAATTACCCGGCAATTCGGAAATTGTGTATGAAGGCGTACCGTCCCTTGATGAGAAACCAGTAGACACAACCCAAGAGGACTGTGAGACTGGTTGAAGATAATGTAACTGCTTCCGCAGTTCAATGATTAACTTTAACTGTATTGTGAGCGACATGATTTTATATTGACTTAGAAAATGATCACACTCACTCGCCCAATTAGCGCTTAGTATTTTGGTGCTTTATATTCCATAGAGTAACTAAAGGTGTCAAGTGGTGAGGGCTTTGAAGCACAGGGAAATTGTGGGGTAAAGAAAACAAGTACGGTCAGTGAGCTTTTATAACTAATTAGTATTCTCTATATAAAGCATACTAATGAAGTCTTTTGAATTCTTTTGTTTAAAGAGTTCATTAGTATGCTTTATATAAAGAATACTGATTAGTTATAGAAACTCACTGACGGTACTGTTTTCTTTATCCAACAATTTTCCTGCATTTCAAAACCCCACTATTTGACATCTTTAGTTACTTTACGGAACACAGAACATCAAAATACCAAGCGCTGATAATCATTTTCAAAATTGTTCTGTGTTCCATGACCCACTTAAATACTGGCTTGTAAATAACATTTTAATATCGATATACGTACATGCATCAAATTTGTCGGAGCAAATTCTGAAAATCTTCCCTATGAAATTAACTGGCAAGTACTAAGCATACATTTTTCCTTTACTATAAGATGAATTATAACAAACTCAAACTTACTGTGAGAAATTTTAGATACTCGAAACCTCCAACTTGTGTTTTCAGGCTTGATAGTACGTAAAATAGGCACTTTTTTTGCTGTCGTTATCTAGCTCTTCGCTCTAGTAGATTTAGTATCCATCTCATATATTGTGACAATTTCTATCCCTAAAAAAGCATGTGGAGTTCTGTAGCCAAAGCGGCCTCCAGCCGGCCGGTCTGATGTGCATGACTCATAAATGAGCCTCTTCAATTGGGAAACGCAATAAATGAATCGGACAAAAGAAAGCAATGCAAAACAAATAAGCCTTTAGACAATTTAACAATAAAAGCGGGTAAATTGCTCGTGAGTGTGATCATATTCTAAGACAGTTAGTTCGGGCTGCGCCCTCGTGGTCTTTTTTTTTCTAATGCTCGGAACTCTATATCCCATGGAACACTCGTGTTCATTCTTTAACCCTTACATAAGGATTAGGTTTGATGTAACTCAGTTAACTCAGGCATTTTGCGATCAAACAGCGGAGGTGCGCCTCAAACAAAACCCAGTCGAGCCACCTTAAATATAGCTATTTGCACAAACATTGACCCTTTCAAACATGTTCAAAATCACCAAACCTGGAAGCTGAGGCCGAAATGGCTCCTGGGTACACGAGTAATATATGCATTTTAATGTGCTCTATCTATGATTATAAAATATTTGAGATATAACGCGCGCGCTGATTGGCTGGCTTCCATGGAGTTTATATCAGAGGACAGAGACATGGCTCGCTCAAAAAACGTCGAAAATATTTTATAAAAGCAATATAAAACGATCGCTTATGTCTCTGTACTGTGATATAAACACTCTGGAAGATGTAGAGCACTCGAAAAGCAAGAGAAACACTCGTCTACGCCTCGTGTTCCTAAGCTTGCTTTTCTCTTGCTCTACATTTTCCATCGTGTTTATATCACAGTACAGAGACATGCGCGCGCGTTTTATATTCCTTAAATGTGCTGAATAAACACATCTTATTATATAACCTTGTCGATACGCGCGCTCTGATTGGCTGAAAGCTGTGCTTTATCAGAGAACGGAGCACAGCTCTGATGTCAGCAGCGCGAGCTCGACCGCGCGCGCACCTTTTGTGAATTTTTGTACGGAGGAAATCGAACTTTTTCCCTTGAATATTTACTTCAAAATATATAATAAAACAAATAGAACATCTTTTCCGTGCTCCGTTCAGTAATACAGCACTTAGGAAGTGCCGAAAGCACTCTCCTTACACTTCTTTTGTGCTTTCGTCACTTCCTGCGTGCTGTATTACTGAACGGAGCATGGAAAAAGCTGTTCTATTTGTTAAATATTAATGTACAAAATGTTTATAAGCAATGGAATAAAACACAAACACTTCTCAATATTAGTTTTAAGAATTTTATTAAATATAGATGGATCTCGACCTTCGCGTGGCCAATCTGAAAGTTATGGTAAATTGAAATGGAAAAATTTGTTAACTACATTGTTAACGGCATCTGAGTGACCTTCTGCACTTACAGCCCATCCCCCCCCAGTCCCCTTGGGGAAAAAAGTTAAAAATCTAAATTTAGATAAAAAAAACAGATTTCCGCTTGCGATCTAAGATGGAGATCAACCATCGTGTTCAGCATATCAAACAAGACGGTACATTATTTATAACGTGTTTTGGTAGCCGTGGTTCAGATAACCTCGTTCCCAGGCCCTTTTCCCTTCACTTGGAGGTGGGGCCACCTCCAAGCGAAGGGAAAAGGGCCTGGGAACGAGGTTGTGGTTCAGATAAAGGACAAATGAATGTGGCACAACTGCACGATGTAGGCGTCAGTACACCAGGCAGTAAAGTCTTTGTGTTAGAATACTTTTGAAAAAAGTGCAAGTGTGGCAGTGAAAGCTAGTGAAGTCTCACTGGATGATATTTCCAAACTGCATATCTCAGTTATATTGAAAACATTTCCACCCTGGGGGGGGGGGGGGGGGGGGACTCCTATATATAAGAGGACGGGGATGCTCGTCGGAAATTTTGAAAATGACCCCTAAAAGGTACCTGAGTGGGAGTGGCAACAATTCATTTCTACCCCTAAAAGGTACCAATTCAAAAACAATAATAAAGAATTAAAGTAATGAAACACTTTGTTATCGATGTGCTTTGAAGATTCAATTCAGATCATCGAAATCGTCCCTTTCATGCTTATTTTAGGTAGTTTATTTACCCCAAAACAGTCCCTAAAAGGTACCAGCTATGTCTCTGGTAGTCCACTTAAGTCCGAGACACCCTAAAAGGTACCAAATTGCAGATTTTGACCCCTAAAAGGTACGACGAACATCCCCGTCCATTTACGATCGGAGTCCCCCCCCCCCCCCCCCCCCCCCCCGGGATTTCCACGCCGGGACTTTGTATTCACAGCATCTGCATTGTCGTAATTCAGTAATTAAATTACGCGTGAGAAATGATTGTAAACTACAGCCAGCCGTTGATAATATAACTTGTGAGCTAGGTGTTAGTTGTACATCAGTCTTTCTTGCTTTGAACCGCCGCCCGGTTGGCTCAGTTGGTTGAGCAACCGTAGGCCCCGTCTGCTTTCACGGCTAACCCTGCTTGTATAGTGGACGTAAAAGATCCTGTTGTACTGTTGGCGCAAAGAGTAGGGGATTGTCGCCCGGTACAACAGTCTGTCTTTACTACTAATAAACTCTAAGCGCATTTGATTATATACATATAGATATTTGCGCTACATAAATTTCATTTTCATTTGCTTTGATTTCGGGTGATAGAGTGACAAAATGCACATATATTACAAAGTGAAACATTGAAGACAAGCATAAATAAAACAAACATTTTATTAACAAGAATAAATTGAATCTAGAACGGCATAATTCGTCCACAAGTCCAAATTTAGGATTGGCCGCAAATTACAATCCGTCAAAAGGCGTGGCTACAAATCGTGCGCGCGACCCTCAATTCAGTAATGACGTCATAATCAATTTTGGTGACGTAAGGTAACATCGATTGTCATTTCGAGCAAACTCTTGCTACTGAGCTTGTTTAAATTTAGAAGCTGCAAATTTATCTGTTCATGTCAAGTTAACGTTTACAAAAGTAAAGAACACTAAGTCAAACAGTTCGAGGTAAGTGCTGATGCCGATTATAACTTGTATAGATCTTGGAAGACAATCTGTCTAAATTGCAATACAGCAAGAAACCTGACTGTCACACTCACTTGCTGCTTTTACACTGCTTATGTAGTTTACATGTAATGCTTTTCTTTCTCCTTTATATATTTATATTTTAAATTAATATGTTATTTCATTTAAATGGTTTTCTATAGTTATTATTATTAGCAAATGTACATTGTAAAAAACATTCCAAGGGCCCGCAGTAATTGGCTTAACGCTGTTGCGGTAATCCAGCCATTTTCTTTCTATTATTTTATATATACATAGATATATATCTTATAATTTTTTCAATAGGCGAAGCTATTAAAATAAAATAAATAAAAATAAAATAAATAAAAAGTATCATAGATAGATAGATGGATAATGGAGATTGATGGATGAGAGAAAAGCACACGAAAGAATGGAGGAAAGACATTTCGGATGTGTGTGAATGAACTTTAACTGTTGCTCTGGAAGCTAGAAAATGAACAGAAAGTCATCGCAAAGTTCATTCCTAATTTGACTTATTGAAGTTGGGAAATACATTCAAAGCTCCTATACGTCCGTTCTTTGAATTTCGTGATAAACATGCAGGAAACACAATCTATGATCACAAGACTCTTTTCAAATTAAAAGTGGTTAACACTTGTGCGCCAAAATAAACATAAACAAGCTTCCTTATGGATGACAATCTTTCATGGTGGCGAGAGAATCACTGTTTTCTCGGTCTCACCTCGAAAATTACTTTTGAATTTGCTAATTCGTGAAGACACCTATTACGATACAGCTCAGATTTTATCCAAGATTAATACAATTCAATAAAATCACCTATGTTTGTTTTTGTTTTTTTTTCCTCCTCAATCATTTAAATTCATTTATAAATTCATTAGTGTATAGAATTGTCTAATTTTGTGTATGAATATAAATATTTTCATCTCTCAAATATTCTGCATTTTCAATAACTTCGATTTGTAATTTGTGTATAAAAATTTGTTACGTTGTAAAATCTATTGTCCGCCTAGACTAGCCACTGCTAATTACGGACCAGCATTATTTATTTTAGAAATATTTTTGTTAAATAAACTGTGTGTGTACTATAGGTCTAAATGTGATATCAACAATTGTTTGATCGAAAATTGTTTGCAGTTAGTGCACATGGACGTGTTTTCAGATGTATACGGATCATCATCTGATAGACATTTGGGATCAAGCGCCTTAAATAACCATATAAGATTTGTTTTCTTTCAACTTTATTTCACTTTTATCTCATAAAAGTTTACAATTTGTTTCCTAGTGGTTTTTGAACCAATATACCGTTCTGTTATGAACAGAATCTACAATTTTCAAAATATATTATGTAACCAATGTTTGACAAGGTTACAGCTTCTTCAAAACTACAATTGAATCTAAAATTTGGTTTTCACGAGCTAGTGAGAAGCAGAAGCGGTAGCAACTTATATGCAGACTCAGTGTTGCGCTTCGTGAGAGATGACAGTGAGAATTGTGCTTAATATGTGCTTTAAGCTGCTTCCGCTTCTGCTTCCGTCGCTCGTGAAATACCATGCTAACACCTTCCTAGTAGTTTATCTATGACAGACTTTTGCTTTCAAGTTAATAACTACATTTATCAAGGAGCTTATAGCTGTCTTGCTCATAACTTCTGCAGTTTTGTTTCAAGAAGACTTAACACAAAGTCACTGTTTGTGTGTACCTCTTGTATTTTAGAACTGGTTAGAACTACAATTCGTATATCTACAAAAAAAATTACATCCTCAAAAACAGAGAGCTTGGAAATTTTCAACTATAGAAACTAACATGAAAACACACCTACTAGGAATATAAATTCACAAAATCAAATTTTTCATTGAAAAGCAACAACTTCAAGTTGCCAATCCCACATACATAACTTAATGTGGATTTGCAATCCACGAGTTAAAAATCAACTTGGTTTCCAAGAGTTAGACTCCTCAGCAAAAAGTAACTTCAATCAAAACTTGTGAAATTCCAGTTGTCTGTGGAGAATTGGTAAAACCGACTCTGAAACAGTCCAGGCTCAATCTCCAGACATCAATTACTTCAGGTTCCTTAGCACCAAACTCTAACTTGCTTGAGACCGTGTTCATTATGATTATAAATGGGAAGCCATCTGGCTGTGACAGCCAGGCAAGGCTACAGATCTTCATTATCAATAGTTGGTTTGAGTTTCTCAACACAGCCAGGCAAAAGCCAGCAAAGTCGTGTTCACAGCCGGTCATGATCAATTTGCCAATTTCCCGGCCCTTAATGAAGCCCGCCACAATTGAGAAGTTATAACCATGGAAGGTTTCCATGTTTAAACTCTGTGTTTTAGAGGATGTAAAGCTTATGAAGGTTTTAAACCTGTACGTTACAACAACTATGTTTCTTTCCCAGTTCATAATAAAAATAATAATTATAGAAGCTTCTCGTACATGACAAGTAACTTTGATTATGTGTGGAAAGTTTCTTTGAGAAGGCAAATACTTGGAAAAAACAAGCGGGAGACAGGTTTTGTACACGTGACCTTCTGAGTACCAGTCAGAAAGTTGTCACGGTCAGTTCAAATGCCTTCTGCAGCTCTTTTTTCCGATTCATTTACCATTAAAAGAAACTTTACCGGCATAACTAATAGTGCAGTTTGCGTATGAGTGTAAACGGACCGCGCCCGGTGTGCCGCGACCTATTCTCCCGCGCAGTCGCGTTTAGCGTCGTCACGCAACGCTCCCTTGTCACACACGTCACGTCACACGAGGGAGCGTTGCGTGACGAGGCTAAACACGGCTACGAAGGAGACTAGCTGCGACCGTGACCGTGCCGCTTTCACAGTCATCCAAAAACTGCGCTATCTTTCTGAGTGATGCTACAATTTAATTTCAACCAATCATAAAAAAAATCCAATTATTCATTTGAAATCACATGAAAAACTATTTTATCAAAAATAGAGCCTTCATTCCAAACTAGCATCTAAATTTGCTTTAGACAAAACACTTTTGTGTCACGTGCCCAGATGTGGGCGGGAGGGAGGTTCCTCGGGCATCATGGTGACAGAGAGATTACAAATAAAGCTGAAATGATGATCCCATAAAGGGCCAATGAAGTTAAGACGTCTAGCTACGTGAGGTGGCAGTACAAGGCGTACTCCAGATTCTGTTGAACTTTTGGAAGGACAAGAAAGTAAAGCAACGCAGTAGACACTCTTGAAGAGTTTATAGACCTACAAAATTAGTGTGCAACAAATCGTTTTTGACTGATTCCACAGTCGTAGTTTTCAATCCTTTCTATCGTGAGGTCGTGTGAGCGACCAACACAGGAATCCCAAAGAGCGAACCGACCGACTAAAAGAATCAGTTTTCAAATGGTCTATCAGATGCACATAAAATTTTCAATCTACACCAAGAGACATTAATACTAGGAGAGCGAAACTCAGTATTGATGTCTGTGCGATGTTCGTGGCGGCTAAGGCTATTTTTAGTAACTTCGCCATCGCACGCGCAAGGCTCTCAAACAATAGAATTCAAAAGCCGAAAGCAAAGCGCGTGGACGGGACCGTTTGGATCCTTGGGCGCGCGATGGCGAAGTTACTAAAAACACGAACATCGCACAGACATCAATACTGAGTTTCGCTCTCTTAGTATCATGGTCTCGTCTACACACATGTAAAGATATTCCCTACTTCTTCCTCCGTTTCACGTATCGTCTATAAGCTGCTTGAATAACTTCCACTGCATTTGTGACTTCTCGTATTCGTTTTGCTCTCTCAATTTGCTGCTTGCGGGCTTTAACGACCATGGGAGACACTATAGGTTCTGTTGGTGGGACATTAACACCAGCCTCTGGGGAAACTTCAGTTTTTGGTCCCTTTACATTGCCTGGTCTATTAGAAGCTTGTGCTTGAAGGTTTGCAGTTTCTTCAGTGATCACAATTTTTGGACTTTTCTCTACAATAGCACCGAGGAAACTTAATTCAATTTGCTGACCTTGAGCACGTACACTATACTCCCCATTAGAGTAATTCTGAGTCCTTTCGACTTTCTCACTATACACCCCTGAGGAAGACTTGTGAGTGTCTTGAACATCCTCACTATACCTCCCAGGGGAGGACTTGTGAGTGTTTTGAACACCCTCACTATACTCCCCGGGGCAGGGATTGCGTGTCCAATTGTACTTTGCAGTGGAGGAGTTAGGAGTCGTTTGTTGTGAAACATATGGTAGACTACTAACTGTTAACTCATCATTGGTAAAGCTTGATGCTTTATAAACTTCATCGTTCGTTCGTAAAATAAAACCATTGTTAGGTTCAAAGTCATATCGTCCCAAACTTTGTTGAGGTCTCGGTGTTTGCTTGGACGAGTGCCTGTGTGATAGAAGAATGTTTGAACATACTGCTTGCCGTCGAGTGCTTGTGGACGGGGCATCCCTCCTTACTCGTGGAACTGCCATCTTGTCAATCATGCTAGATACATGACAACCAACTGACTTCATCAAATTTTCCCCCTCTCTTTCTTGTGATACCTTGCCTTCAAGACTGCTTGATGCGGCTGAGGGATGTTGCCCATAGTTACCAGGAGATGACATCTGTTTATTCCTGCTTGGCAACAAGTTGCTAGATTGCCGACCAAAAACAGGTGATGAAATGCCTCTTCTTGCACTTATGGAAGACCTCACACTTCCTTGATTAAGAGGCCCAACTTGAGATTTTTTAGACTGTCTTCTTGGTAATGATTTAGTGTCTAAAATACTGACTCGACTTTTCTTTTTGATGTCTGGTAATGTCCCTCTTCTTAAACGGGTTGCTGAATATGTTCGCGCTTGACATTTTGGTACTATTTTTGTCTCGTAAGGGCTCTCCATTTTTGATGTCTTTTTGGTCTGTTTAGGATGGTTCTTCTGGATATGGTTCTCAAAATTTAGAGACTCAGGAGAAGAAATATCAGGACTGCTCATGGTGTTATCACAGGACACTGTACTTCCATCGTCTGTAGCGAATTCCCGTTCCTCCTGTTTTGGCGTAGGATCCGACAATTGAAGCTTCCCAAAAGATGACAAAAGACCCGGGACCAGTTTCTCTCTAAAGGACAATAGTTGTAATCTTGTAGAACGTTCTTGAAGCGCCAATTTATGGCTTTCTAGGGCTTCTTCACTTGGTTTGTTTTCGGAAACACCCTAAGGAAAACAGCATTATTAGTGATTGTTTTATAAGCGATAAATTTTACTAGTTTTGTTCTATCAGTTCATTGATTCATGGGCGTACACAGTACGGAAATTCCTACCATGGCCGTACTGTGCTGTAGCCATATTTTTTTCACAATCATAGGAGATTCTGATTTTACGCCCCCTTATTGATGAACCAAGGGTTGTCCTGATTTTGGAGTGTACTTCAGAATCACTGATTACTGTCATTTTTGCCAAGCAGTGGTATCTGAAGCACTGCTTTCTTTCATAAGACAACAATGTAATATGGCCTAATGCCTTCAGGCTCTTGGGATGTGGCACTTGACAAACAGCAGCAGTGTAAAATAATAATCTCTCCAACAACCTACTCCTTCAATCCAATGTTGACTAGCTTGCAAAAGACACTACATCAATGCACCTTGCAAACCAACATTGCTAAAGGAAAGAATAGGTGTCCGATGTAGGGCAGTTTTCATAAAAGACTGCGCTGAGTTGTGACGTGCTACGTTGTCAATAAGAACATTGGAAATTCCTCATAGCCGTAACTGCGCTGTGCCATTACTGCTCCGTTTTCACTAACATATAAAACTGC
>JALIZF010000927.1:0-57500 GCA_029948255.1 Telmatactis stephensoni | reverse complement strand
TCTTATAAGCAGACACCTCCCATAAGTAGACACCTTCCATAAGTAGACACCTCCCATAAGTAGACACCTCCCATATGCAGACACCTTCCATAAGTGGACACTTTCTTTAAGAGAAAACTCTTGTACCCTGTACTATTAATACCATATGCCATACAATGACCATGTCAGTACAGCAATGTCTACAAAACATTTGAAATTGCTGCAGCTACAATTGACCCATGCTGTGACTGTGCCATTTTCACAGGCATATGAAAACCCCTCTACTAGGCAGATAACTTGCATTATAACAAGACACCATGCAAATGCCGCAATACTTACAGAGGTCCAAAGGGTGTCAATACACAGATACCCTTTGGTCCAAAAAATACCAAAAACTAAAACAATGCTATATGTTAGATACGTACCCACTTCCAGCTGTTAAAGTAGGGCTACATGGTTCATTCTCACTGTTATTGGTTGGCATGGAGCTACACATTCCAACACCACTGTCTCTTTCATCAGAGCTGTTTGGTTCACTTGTAAACTTGGTGTTCTTGATAACTAAATCTTTGAGATAGCCCAAGCAAGCACGAACTTTGTGAGGACCATCAATTCCTGCAATAAATTATCCAAGGTTCCACTTAACTGACACCTTGCCAACCACTTGTCTTAATGATGCCTTACCAACCACTTACTGACACCTTACTAACCACTTACCAACACTTCACCAACCACTTACTGATACCTTACCAACCACTTCCATGACACTTACCAACCATTTACTCACACCTAACCAACCACAATTTACTCTGACATTTCACCAACTATTTACTGGCACCTTACCAACCACTTACTGGCACCTTACCAACCACTTACTGGCACCTTACCAACCACGTACTGACGCCTTATCAACCACTTACTAACTACTTACTAACACATTGCCAATCACTTACTGAAGCCTTCCCAACCACTTGCTGACACCTTACCAACCACTTACATCGTACCAACCACTTACTGACACCTTACCAAACACTTACTGACACCTTACCAAACACTTACTGACACCTTACCAAACACTTACTGACACCTTACCAAACACTTCCTGACACCTTACCAACCACTTCCTGACACCTTACCAACCACTTACTGGCACCTTACCAACCACTTCCTGACACCTTACCAACTACTTACTGGCACCCTATCAACCACTTACTGGCACCTTACTAACTACTTACGAACACATTGCCAATCATTTACTGAAGCCTTCCCGACCACTTACTGACACCTTACCAACCACTTACTGACACCTTACCAACTCATTATCAACATCTTACAAACCACTCATCACTGACATCTTACATCAGCCATTTACTGACATCTTACCAATGAACTATTCTTAATTACCTTTTTCCAGAGGATCTCCAATCTTACCATCTAAATAGCCATTTACAACATCAATGACTTTGGCTTTCTCCACTGATGAGATTGGAAGGTAATTTTCATTCTACAACAAAAACATAATTATTTACAATTATTGAAGGGTTACCCACAAATCAAACTTAGTGACTATTTTACATCCAGGCATTGATATTTTGGCATAGTTAAGTCAAATGATACCATTTTAGACCATTGGAGAAGACTTGAGAAAACTGTCAGAAAAGTCACTCCTTCAACGACAGTGGTTTCTCTTGGAACTTCCGACGTTAAATATAGAGCTTTACCTTTTTACCTTTGGATTGAAGTTGTTCTCCTATTAAAAAACTGAAATTTAATAAGAATTACCTTATCAGCTGAGTTTTGTTTTAGAGCCATCAGTTCTTTAGTAAGTTTTGTTATTTTGTTTTGAAGTTTTTTTATCAGGATTTCTTCATTGACTCCTTTGTTGATGCTGAAATATAAAAGATTATAAAATGTATCATTTTCTCATTCACTTTTCCATTTATCCTACTCACAAACACATTTGGTATCAATTTCTCTTCTGCTTCTGTATTGGTCACATTGCTTTATTACCCACCTTTCCGCCTATCCATTCCTTTATTCCCTTTCTTTAATCTCTTTACTAATTATCTCATTTATTCATTCATGCACTTGATCAACTATCTGCTCATTCATTCATTCATTCTCTCACTCACTCATCCACTCAGATCTCTCATTCATTTCATTCATTCATTCATTCATTCACTCATTTATTCATTCATTCACTCATTCATCATTTATTCATTCATTCATTCATTCATTCATTCATTCATTCATTCATTCATTCATTCATTCATTCATTCATCCTCTCATTCATTCTCTCACTCATTCATCATTTATTCATTCATTCTCTCACTCATTCATTCACTCATATCTCATTCATTTCATTCATTCATTCACTCACCCTCCCATTCATTCATTCAAATGCACACATTTATCATAAGGGATACTTACACTGGATTATTGGTTACCCTGGCAACACGCTGTGCAAAGCGACAGGTTGAAATGGTCTCATTGAAGTTTAATGGTTCGAGAGATAAAGTAGCAATCATTGCAGTGTTGCAATTTCCACCTTTAAATATAAATTCAATTTGTTTTACAATAATGAAATGGATAATGCATGGATGGCAGAAATACTGTTGGGATGAGAAGATGGATAAATGAAGGGACAGCTTGTTGAAGGAAAGATAAATAAATAGACTGATTGACTGACTGACTGACTGACTAACTGACTGACTGACTGACTGACTGACTGACTGACTGACTGACTGACTGACTGACTGACTGACTGACTGATTGAATAAATGAATGAATGAACAAATGAACATGACGATGTAATGAATAAATGAATAAAACAATGAATGAATAAATAAATGAATGAATGGCTGAATGGATGGTCAAGCAGAAGTATAAACGATGCAACTACTAAGATTAATTTCTTGCTTTATACAACCTACTTTACCTAGACTATCTTGTAACAACATAGTAAGAAGTGAATTCCTGTAAGAAACATGGAGACTTGTGCTGTTTGACATGGAATGGCCACACCGTTTCATGTCACTGAATCCAATTGCACTGTGACACTTTAGACTGTTCCAACCTAAGGAAATAATTTATTAATATTTAGCAAAAGTCATCCTTAAAGTGCAACTGAACCCATGCTTCAAATTAACAGTATCTATTCATCACTATGTGTATATAATTATGACTGGAACAACATTTCTTGGTTTGAGCTCTATACTCGTGCGTTATCAAGGATTTTTGCTAATTAGATTATAATTAGAAAATAATTAGATGATGTCCACCCAGGAATTTTACAATACTATTTTATGCTTTAGAATTGCGCTTTTTACTGATATCCAAGAAAATGCTCAAGAAATCCTTTATATACAAACAAAATAAAACAGTGATGTGTTAAAAAGATGCTTCATTTACACCCAAGGCCTTTTGTATATTAAATGATTCCTTAGAAGATGTCATCTTATTAGCATATGGCAAGTTTAAACCGCCGTAACTCACCAGCGCCATGCTCAAACTAATAGGAATTTTTGTTTCAGTCATATATACACATAGCGTTGAATGGATACTGTTAATTTGAAGCATGGGTTCAGTTGCACTTTAATCTTTACCTTTTACTGATACACCTATTTGCACATTGACCCCTCAAAACATAGAATCTCAGACCAAAATGAACACTGGGAAATCTGTTGATTAGCTGATTTTATAGACCCCCTGTACATGCACATTGTCAAACAACAGAGGCAAATTCTCGGTATTCCATGTAGTGAATTCATCTCAATAAAATCCATAAAAACCCATATATTATTAGTGCACCCAAGAGCCATTTCAGTCTCATGTTCAATGGTTTGATGAAATTTTGTATAGATAAACCTCCACTGACAGCCATCTCTCCACAATGGCCAGCAGAAGAATTAGTTCTCATTTGAAAGGAATCTCATCAGAGAGGGAAATGTATAAATTAATTGTTATCAATCAGCTGCTAGCTGTTAAAAGTCTACAACTCTAAATCTCATTATCTATTATCTGCATTTGACAGGAGGGCAAAACTACCCCTTCCCCCCCCCCAAACACACACACTGATCTTTTCTCCCTTCCCCCCCCCCCCCCCCCCCCCCCCACTGATCTTGATTCTACCAGAACGAATTCCAGGTAAAACTTCCACAATTCATGATGTCTTTAATAGCAACCTATTTAAATGTGGCACTTACTTGAGGAACTAGCTGAATTACTTAGTTTCTCCCTAATATGCAAAGGTGAGAGATGAGCACTCTGACAGCGTTTACTTCTGATCCCCAGATTCTCTCTTCTTGAGGAAGGTAATCCCTCACTGCTCCTCGAGTCTAGCAAATGTAGCTTTTGTAGAGATAGAATTGCAATCTCCAGGTAGTGAAGAGAAAGGTTAATGTGTTTTGTTTCAGTGTTCAGACTTGCAAAACCATCTCGTTTCTTCTTGTCTACTCTCTCTGAGCCAGCAAGATCTACTAAATTTAACTTGGATCTGGAAATAGATATATATATATATAAATGAAAGAACAAGAAGAAATTTTGTTGACGTTTGTTGTTTTAATGTTTCACTTGCTCTCTAGCAATCACCATCAGTTATATATTCAAACTTTATGCCCACTTAAAAAACTCATTAATAATTCATAAGGCAAACACAATGAAAATCGCCACCGTGACGAGTGTCTTTATATCTGATAAAGATTCGGCCTAATTTACATCAACTTTAACCTCGATTTTCTCCAAGATAAATGAAGATATTTTTGACTTTCTTTTATAGAACAACTCTAATATGTGTTGGAGTTTTTTAAGCCGTATAAAGAACTCGAGATCGTGTTTTATCGGTATAAAGATCCTCGCCTACGGCTCGGACCTTTATATCCGATAAAACACTCTCTCTCGTTCTTTATACTATACATAAACATAATATATATATATTATATACTTTCTTTTTATAATAATTATTTGAATTGTTTTTATATTTTAATAAATATTGAATAATAATATTTTCTTACCTTAATACAAACTCAGAATCCCGTCCTTGCCTGGTCAGTAGTATAGTAAAGATAATGTGTGATCTGGAAGACTGTTCATTGCTTGCCGTAAATGCGACTGCCCTGTTACATCTTCCCCTTAAGTGTAGCTTACGAGCTTCATATTCACTACGAATGTTGTGCACTGAGAGACCATGCATTGAACAGGAACCACTTGTACCTACAGACACTAGTACCTGGTAAAATAATTAATTATTATTAATCATTATTAATACTAATTGATTAGCATATCAGAGTGCACCACTATTGATGACTCTTAATATTAATGTACATATGGGCTATTCCACATGAGAGTTGAAAAAAGCAAAAACAGTTAAATGCTTAATTTGCATCAAAAATGTATTTTAATATAGAAAAAAAATTGTTAGGCATTTAAGAAAGATTAAGTTGGTGATAATAAGACTGATTCCTATATCAGGGGGAGTCCTCAATGTCGGCAATTGATGAAATTGACAAATTTGCTTAAAAAATTGGCCTTTTCTGTGAAGGAATTGTGTAAACTTTGAAAAAATTTTTTGCTGCAAAATCTTCTTTATTTGTGAATGAAATTAGCCTAATTGTGTCTCTGAAGAATGAAACTATGCATAAGCCAATTTAGTTTACTCAAAAGACCTAAATAGAGAGGGTTTTTGATGGTATAGAAATACCATTCCCAAAAATGTCATGTCCGCAACAATTTATTGTCACGTCCGCAACATACTGTATTCCTAATAAATCCATGGAAACAAGCAATATCAATTCTTTCATTTTGGATTTATATAGTGCAGTTAGTATAGAGTTAAGACAGTATAAACACTTTTTTTGAAAAGTTTCAAGTTCACAGGATTTTAGCTTTGTTTAAGAGTAACTTCAAACATGGTTGTTTTCCATGTCATGTCCGCAACACGTCATTTACACATTTTTTCTCTTAATATTCAAAAGTCAGCCAAAATGTTTTTATGCTAAAATCAAAGGGCCAACCAGGAGTATTGATTGGATGAATTTCATTTGATTTGAAAAACATTATCTGGGTTGAATAGCCATTTATTACACTAGGTATAACCTCTGAAAGTCACGTCCGCAACGTGGAATTGCCCATATTAATTTTCAAAGGGAGAAGCGGGAATAACCTAATTTTCATGCTGCATAAAGACGACGCTATTCCTGCTTTGTCCATTGAAAATTAATATGCACATTAATATTAAGAGTCGTCAATATATATGTATGTATATATATATATATTCAGTGACCAGTATGATTACTATTATGAATTACAAGTATGTGAAATCATTAACATAATCTCTATCAAGAAGCAGGTGGCAAGGATTCTATTGTAGGTGGCCAAAATTATCATAAGCTCTCTCGCCCCTTTGGGGTTAATTCATTCGTGTTTTTACGACCCAGTGTTATTTTGGGTCAGCGGATAATCACTCTTATTATAATTTCAAAATGGCAACTGAATCGATCATTGATTCAAACCACTCTGTAAATACAGACAGAAAAATATTATTCTGCCATGCTCCCTTGGATGGAGAATTGAATTTAGGATGTTTCCCCCCTAATTTTCCAAATTAAGAAACATTCAACTATGCAAACATCACTTGACACTTTATGCCTATACAGCCGGCATGGTTTTCACGAATGACAGAAGCTGAGAAGAAGAAACATAGGCAGACTCAAGGTAGGGTTTCATGAGAGAAGCTAATAAACTGTGCATGGCTAACTAGCCTGTGCATATTTATGGCCCAATGGAAGATTAGCCAGGCTAAATTGGCTCCATCTGTAAATAAAGTTTATTATTATTATTATTACGTCCACTTCTAACTCTTGTGTAAAACAGGCTTCAAGGGCACATTGATCTGCGTCCCCCATGACAACCACCACCTACCTTGGGTAGATCTCTCTTATTATTTGTCCCATACATCAATGGTCCAAGAAGATCAAAGGCTGTTTCATTATACAATTCAATAAAAGAAATTTGAACAGTTGCACATTCATCTTTTAGACTTTCAATTTCTTTGAAGATGAAAGACAGAGTTTGCGGAATGAGTCCATGTCTGGGAGATCTGTAAAGTAATAAAGATATACTAGTTATAATGGTTTCAAGTGGAATACTGTGGAATATCTCATGAGTCACTTGTATTTTCTAGTATACACACAAGCTTTTAGATGAGTGTTCGTACAAAGAAAATACAAGTGATGAGTGGGATATCCATGATATGCCATGAGAAACCATTGTATAACTATTTTATCCCACGCAATAGAAAATACAGCCATTTATTGCAATGCTTCACAGAAAGAGACAGTTAAATACTGCCAAATTAAAATATACAATGGTTTTCCTGCTTTCTGATTGGCTGTATTTCCTATGGTGTGGGATAATTACA
Organism: Telmatactis stephensoni; assembly: GCA_029948255.1. Taxonomy (NCBI): domain Eukaryota; kingdom Metazoa; phylum Cnidaria; class Anthozoa; order Actiniaria; family Isophelliidae; genus Telmatactis; species Telmatactis stephensoni. The sequence goes on along the minus strand of JALIZF010000927.1, from coordinate 50,104 downwards.
ATATACCTGCCAACTCTGTGATTTTTGATCTGGAGAATTTTGCACTTAATGTTCTCTCGACAAATAACACACTCAAGTGTGGGGGAGAGGGGATGCACAAGAGTGGAGTAGGGGGGGGAGGGGGAGGGGGATCTTCTCCAGGAGATAATCCACCATAATTACCAACTTCTGTTTACCCAGGAGATTTACAGACAAAATTGGGGGAATTGACAGGAGACTCAAAATCTGGAGACTCCCCACTAATTAATGGGAGAGTTGGCAGGCATGGTAGAATCAAATTATATCTTGTTCAGATGCAACGCAGGGTTTTTAAAGATTTAAAAAAAATCTCTACCAAGCAAAAATGTCTTGTTGTGCAAAAGTGAGGTTGTTTATGGATTGGGATTTCAAAAAGATTTGAAGTAGGTGGTTGTCTAAGGCATAATAAACCTGCAATGGCCCCCTCTTATAGGTTCCATTGTCCTGTCAAACCTAAATGACTTGCGAACCTTTATATAATAACCAAGATTTGATATTTTGAGTGGTCAAGCACTAACAGGTTTGAATATATTTTTCAAGTTTAATTCACTTCAGCTGTGATAATAAAAATCTGTCATTTTATGTCGTACTAAGGGGAGTGGTTGTCAAGTCTTGATGGATAAAGGTTGGCATACTGCAACTTGCTACCAATAGAACGACACAAATTACACCTACTGCAAAGATATTTATTGAGAGAGAAAACCTGACGATCCCAGAGAAAAAACATGCTCATGACAGCATTTCAAATAAACTAAATTCATGTATGACTTGAGTAGGAAATCTGCTTGGACCACAGCGAAGATGTACATGTAAGTGCTAAACCACTGTCTGGCTATCAGCTCAAACAATATCCAGTTACAACACCTTGATACCACTTTCTGTTTTTCTTTTTAGTGAAAAATTTCTTCAACCCACATTATCTTTCATTTATTCTTCCTCTTTCTTCTTTCTTGTTTTCTTCACTTTATCATTAGTATGTTTTGTTTTTTAGTTCATTAGTTCAATGGTTCCTTATCTATTCATCCATTCATTTATTTGTTCATTCATTCATGAATTGATTATTTTATAAATTCAGTCACTCACTAATGAATTCATTCACTTTCCTTCCTTCCTTTTCCTCCCTTCCTTTCGTTTATTTGTTCTTTTTTTTTTTCTTCTTCTTCTTCTTCTTTCTTTCTTTCTTTCTTTCTTTCCTTCCTTCCTTCCTTCCTTCCTTCCTTCCTTCCTTCCTTCTTTCTTTCTTTCTTTTTTCTTTCTTACTTCTCTTTCTTTCTTTCTTCTCTTTCACCGTTTTGAACAGAAAGTTACCCAAAGCAAACACAAGTCAAGGTGAACACCTATTCAACCAAAAGTCAAAATATGGTTAACTCGTATTACACACGGTTGTCTCCAAACGACTACTTTGATTAAATCTTATGGTAATTTTTTTGCACTTTTCTTAAAGGGCATACAAATGATTTCCAAAAGAATTTTTATTCAAAACAACAGGAATATAGATCAAGGAGGATTGACCTTTTGTTTTTACAGAAAAAAGTTTGACGCCATTGATTTGGAAATGGTCCAAAAGCGAGGTTTTTACTATGGCAACAGTATAAAATCAAAGAGCGATAAGCCTCGAATTCTTTTAAATCATCATCAAGCTGGGGAATTATAATTTTGTGAATTATTTGACACAGTAAAATAATGAAGAAGACAAGCTAAAAAGGTGCAGTTGTAGATTATATGACCCACTGTAATAGAACACTTACACGTCCTTGCTCAAATCTTCGCCCTCAATCGTGTACGTCTTCCCCGTTCCAGTTTGTCCATAAGCAAATATTGTCCCATTATATCCAGAAATAAACTTTTCAACCACGTCTTTCGCTGCTTTATCAAATACTTCAGCTTGAGTAGCATTTCCCTTGAAAATACTGTCAAATGTAAACCCAATTTCGGTCGAGTTTCGCTGACTACTTCCAACATTCTTGGATGCAAGGAGTCGATCTCCCTCGATTGCAACGAGGCTTGTCGGACAAGAACATGGATGAATTCGAGCATGAACTTTAATTGTTGCCATTAAGTAGCAATTATAGCCATTGTGAGTTTGAAAAGAGCGCTGTTCTGGTGTAAAATTGATTGGTATTCGATCACTTCTTCTGGAATTTATGATCGCGGCCAGACAGACCAAAACCAAAGGTCGTCGAGCTCATCTTGCTACTTTATCTGTTTTGGCTTGAATTTCGAAGAGTTCATGCCGAAAAAGGGGAAATCTCCAGTCACTGTGTTCAAGGCATGATTTTAAACTGACAATAAACAAATATCTGGTTCTTTGTTTCACGTAGAGTGAAGAGTACTTTGTATAATTGACCGCAACGCTGAAATCAGGGCAACCGTGACGAAATAACTAGTCATGGGTAGTGGACCGTTACCTGACTGTCCCTCTCCTCCTTAGGAGCCTTAGGAAAATCACTAGAAATTCAAAAATTTGTTCTCAAACATGACACCAAAATATATTTGTACCAAACACTTTTAAGAGCCAAAAACGTCAAAATTAGCCTAAAAACTATTTTTTTGTGATTTTTTCGCCTTTTTTCTAATTATTTCCTGTCTCGCTACCAGTCCTCGGCTGGCGTCAATCTTAACGCATGCGCATTCGATAAAAAATTATGAATTCAAAATGGTGGATAAACGTGTCAAAATAACAACTTTTTCGCACAAAGATGGATTTTAGCCCTTTATATCGTGAAATACTTCTCATCAAGAAATAACAGAGTGACATAACACAACTCATAGGGTTCTAGGATTGTTTTTGAGTTAATTTATTGAGAAAAGACACTGAAAAAATCAAAATGGAAAAAGTGTCGACTTATACCGGTGCAGTATTTGACAAGCTGGATAAGCTGAAATCCGCTGCAATGAGCGCCACTGTCACGGCGTACTGTGCTACAAAAAGCGCAGTTGGAGCTGTAGGAGCACTTATTGGTAATCCACTGACTAAAGATTACGAAGTTGGACGGCATATTGCGAGTTTTGGGCCTAACTTGGCGTGGAAGGTTTTTGAGGGCAAGAAGAAGACAACAGGGCAGGTAAGTTATATGATGACTTGTAATGAAATTGAATGCGCATTTGATTAAACAAAAGATGAAAATATGGAGATTGAAGAATGGGAAAATATTATCAACATATATTTGTTTAATGAATGAATGAAGGAATGGATTGATGGACTGCTGAAAAGTGGCAGAAGGCTATTGTGGTACTAGAAGAGATTTTGTAGAGTAGATTTCCTATGACTGTGAAAACAGCACCACACGGTCACAGCACGGTTATGGCAGGAATTTTGAATGTTTTTATAGACAACACAGCACTGACACGGACACAGCACGGCGTGTTCCATTTCACATTCATACGAAAATTGCTCTATGACTGTGAAAGTGGGACAGCCACGGCACAGTATGGTTATGGGAGAAATTTCAAATGTTTTTATAACTTCACAGCACTGATATGGTTGTGTGCAGCACAGCACAGTCTGTTTTACACTCATACATGTATGTTTTATGAGGGTCATTTCAACTGAAGATGGATTACAATATCTGGGGGTTTCTAGTCATGGATACCCTCAACCAAGACCAGATGCAAAATGTAGATAAAACTGTGATTTTTGGTCTACAGGAAGTCTCACTATTTGTGTTTGAGAAGAGACTTCTTGATACTGTTGACAAGCAGCACAGACAGACAGTCCTGGATTGCATGAAGAAGGGTGCTGTCCAGCTTACTAGATTACGACATCCAAGAATTCTTATGATACAACATCCTCTGGAGGAATCAAAGTAAGAACTTTTAAGGCATGCACATACAAGGTTTGAAACCCAATAGCCTCCAGATATAGTTGTTGTCTTTAAATAATAATATTTTATATAATAATTAGTATGTTAGACCATACAATCTGATTTGTCGAGAACCGTGTGTGAGTACAGTAAGATGACGTATGTAAATTATGCATAGATGACATCATAGAATCTTACGCATGCTCTCATTGGTTGAAGTGTTTTGATGAATATTATAATAAGCAAATATATTCCATTTTTCATTGGTCTGTATACTCTATTAGATGCACAGAAGATGGCAAAATGCAGTGAGAACAACAGTCATACCACTTGACTTTGTTTTGGTCCTCACCACATTTTGATGTCATCTGTGCATCTATTAGAGTACAGACACACCAACAAATGGAATCTGTTTGTTAAAGTAATTTGTTTTGAATGATTATTGATCAAAATTAGCCACTCAAGCCATGTGTCTTTTGCCCAAATCTTTATATGACTTACAATAAAATTGCGGTGTTGCTGTACTTTTAACTGTGTATTTTTATCATGCACTTTGTAGAGACTGCCTAGCATTTGCAACAGAGCCTATTTTTGCAAGCCTAGCAAACATACTTGGAAGTCATGATAATATGCCATCTCCACCTCTACCTGAATTTGCAGTGAGTATAACAATCATGTACTTGAGAATAATTATTAAATTATATAATTATTATGGTTTTCTTTAATATATCGTAATTATTATAACTGTGATATCATAATGATGATACTGTAGATTTAAAACACTAAAACAACTTACATGTAGTAACTAAATAGTACTAAATAGATCCAAAATCCTTTGTTTTCCATTGTTTGTTTCGTGCTTTTAATGGCTTGTGTCCTTGCAAACCATTAAACCACTTTTTACAACACTTGATACTAATCTTCCGATCTGATTGGTTGATTAGAGTGTGTCAATAAGAGGACAGACACACTGCTGACACGTTTCAATGCATGTGCTCGTTCTGTTGTCCCGTTTGAATTTTATCTCAAATAATTCTTGTAAAAAACAAATTGAAGATGGTTTTGAGTTGTTTGTCCTCTTATTGACACACTCTTGATGCCATAAAATGCTCAAAAGTTTGCAGTAAAATAACTCACTGCGCTTGTGATTCCACTTAAGTTTTGAACATTTTATGACGTCAAGAGTGTGTCAATAAGAGGACAGACAACTCAAAACCATCTTCAATTTGTTAAGTATACATGCGCAATTCAGCTTCTCAGCTGCAGGGTGTTATTTTAATAAACATATCTACATGTATCTATCTTTATCTCTAGCTGTGATCGATGATTTAAAAGTTTTTTTTGTTACTTTGTATTTCTAGACATTTGAAATGTATGAAGTAGAAAGAGTCTATGGTCTTTATCAGGTTAGCGTAGTGTATAATATAAAATTATGTTGTTGTTTAAATTTTTCAGCATGTTTAATAAACTTTTTTCAAAGGTTTTGTGGTTATAGGTTAAGGGTTTTATGTTGGGTACATTAATTGTAGTATGTAGGTTATTTTCAAGTAATTAATTATAAACTGAAAGGAAGTGGATCTAGAAAGTGAAACAATGCTCTAAATACAATTGTACAATGCAAATGAGTGGCAAAAACATTTTGATGTGAGGCTTTTTATGCACAGTGCAAATTAATTTATATTCCACCCACTTGGTGTCATCAAAAATTCTCAAAACGTCAATATTTTAAAATATTTTATTTTATTTTTATGTTATATATTTTATATTTTTAATTATGGAATTTCAATTCTATTTTATTTTAGAATAAAAATCTTCAAAAACTGTCAATTATTTTCAGTCTACAGTTCTCCTTAATTAAAACTTGCATTAATTGATTTCTTCTCCTGGTATATTCCTGACTAACACATTACTATTTTCTAATAGCTTGTTGAAGGGCTCATGTTTCTTCACAATGATGCCAAGATACTACAAGGCTGTTTAAACCCTGAGAATATTATTGTTACCAAGAATGGGCACTGGAAGATCAGTGGGTTGTTTTTCAGTTCAACCCCTACTATGATTGATGGACAGGTATAGGAACTAACTCTTATCAGATCTTCAGGGGCGGATCCAGGGAGGTGTCCATAGGTGCACCGAACACCCCCCTAGGGCTGTATCGTAGATTCTGTTGTAAGGAGGCCGCCATCTTGGATGTGATGTCATCTCTCAAGAGGCCTATTTGGGACACCCCCTTTGCAAAATCCTGCATCTGCCCCTGATCTTTGAATTCAAAAGTTGAAGCTTTGTTTTGTAATCAGCAAAAATTTTATGAGGAAAGCTAACAGGCCCATAACGTTGTCAAGTCTTTAAAGAAATGTGCCTTTGGGCAAAGTTACTGCCTAGCTAAGAGGCTTGTTTTAAGCATTTATGCCTACAAGGGTTTTATTTACTACATGATTGTAATCCGTAAAACTTGCCAAGGTACAATGTTTCCTGAAAAACTAATTTAGCTGTTAAACTGACTTCTTTCATGTAATTACTATTATTTTGTTCTACAGTCAACATACAGCGGATGTCTGTGGGAGCCACGCCTTTACCCCTATGCACAACCTGACCTCAACTACGCAGCACCTGAATATATCCTATCCAGATCATGTGATGTGTCGAGTGATATGTATTCCCTGGGTGTGCTGATATATGCCATATTTAATAAAGGCAAAACACCCTATAACTGTGATAATAACATGGCTTCTTTTAAAAGGAATGTTGAACAGGTACATGAAGAGTTATGGCTTTGACAAATAATTATTAATTATTATTATGTGCATTGCCTGCTGTAAACAGGTTTTTGTACATGTACAGTGTATAATGTTGTATTTAAAATGTTCCACCAGCACTGAGAACATAGAACGCCACGAATGCAGAATGCCATAAATGCAGGAGAGGTATGCGCACCATTGGTTGCAACAGCAGATCTGTCCCCCCCCCCCCCCCAAGTTCATTCTTGTTGTGTAGGCATTCACAGAATAAACACAGAAATATCCAGTTTCCTCTCAGTGGGGAAGCAAGGGTGGCAGAGGGTTAAGAACACTGGCCTGTGCCCTTGCTATGGTCTCTGGTTTGATTTCTTGACAGGGTGTCATGTGCATATGACTTGAGTTTGTCAGTTAGTTCTATCCCTTTCTTTGAGGGCTTTTCTTGGGGGTCCTTCAGTTTTCCTCCTGTAGTAAAAACAGCCAAGTACTAACTAAAAAGTTCAAATAGTACTAATGAAACAATAGAAAACAAAGGGTTTTGCTACTATTTGTCTCTATTTAGTTACTAAGTTATTTCACGGTTTAAGTGTTATCGCTCTATGTATAGAATATTAGAATATATTTCTTGAATCCTGTCTAGGATACGCCACCTTTTCTCCAAGAGAATATAATTATTGCAAAATTAAACATTTTGTTGTTATTGTGGCTTATACATATTTATTTGGTTTAGATGTCTAGACAGAGTGTTTCAGGACTAGGGGATGTCCCCCAAGAGTTACATAGTCATGTTACCAGGTTACTAAGTATGACGCCATCATTACGTCCTGATGGTCTTGAAATGTCCAAGGTAAGGACTGTAGAGGTGACTAAAAAAACATAAAGGGGAAGGGAAAACAGGAAGAAAGGAAAGAAAGAGAAAAATGAAGGAGAAAAGTAAAAAAATGAAAAGAAAAGAAATGAAAGAGAGAAAAAGGGAAAGAAAGAATAAGGAATTGACATTGTGTTGTTGAAACTGGAGAGAGAAACAAACAAAACAAAAACAAAACAAAAAACAAAACAAAAAACAAAACAAAACAACAAAAAGAAAGAAACAAAAAATTAAAGTTAAAAGAAAGAAAGAATTAATGAATGAAAAGAAGAAAGGAAGGAAGAGAGAGGGAGAGAGGAAGGAAGGATGGATGGATTGAAATTCAAGTTTCAAGTTTTATTATTTCCACACCAATTTACAGAATTGATAGCCATCAATTTCACATTTTGAAGGGAGGGAGGATGGAAGGGAATCAAGGAGGAAAGAAGGAAAGAGAAGTGAAAGGAAGAAAGAAAAAATATTGGAAATAATAAAGAAATTAAAAGAAAGAGAGGAGAAAGAAAGAAAGGCAGGAAGGAATTTTAAATAAATTGATCTTAATGTTTTGTTACTTTTCTTTATTTTTAGATTTCCTACTTTGAAAATGTAGCTGCACTGACACTCCAGTACCTTGATTCACTGATGCAGAGAGATGACATGGCAAAGGCTCAGTTCTTTAAGAGTCTTTATAAAATTATGTCAAAATTACCTAAGGTACAGCCTATTCTAGTGAATTAATGAATGACTACCTTCATCTATCCATTGACTCCCCTTACATGTATCACAGTATTGATGCATATTAATATTATTCATTAATTCTCTTTTCCATCCATCTAGTCATCTATCCATTCTTCCTGCTTGTCAATCCATTCATTCACTTATTCATCCATCCATCCATCCATTCATTCTTCCACTTATTCATTTATTTATTCATACATCTATCCATTCTTCCATTTATTTATTCCTCCACTTGTCCATCCAACCATTCATTCATTCTTTCATTTATCATTTCTTGTACTTGTCTAACATCCATTCATTCAATCTGTTATTCATTAATAGTCCAGTTTCTAATTACTAGAGACCGCTAAGTTTCCTGACAAAAGGCACATTTATACAGCATTAGCCTGGAGTCAACATAAATTATTCAAAAATACCAGTGAGAGAAATGCAGAAATTGTTAATAAAGAACAACACAACAATCAAGTTTATTCCCATGGGTTTTCTTGAAAAGGAGGCTAAAGCTGCATAAATGCACCTTTTGTCAGGAAGCTCAGTGGGCTCTAGTAATTACTGGAAACTGGACTATTGCTTAAAATTGCTGTATTCTGTAACACCAATCAATATTATATAGAGAACAGACTCCAAAGCAATTAATAATTTCTTCTTTCATTATTTCAGCGTGTCATCATACAGCGAGTATTACCACAGCTTTGTTTACAGTTTAGCAATCATAAACTTGTCCCTTTTGTTCTTCCCAATGTTTTACTAATAACTGAAGACTGTACAGCAGAGGAATATGTTGAACTTGTTTTACCTGAGTTGAAACCTGTCTTCAAAATTCAAGAACCTGTACAGGTAAAGATAATTTATTGATGCTTATTTTAGGTAGAGTTTGTTTGTCTGGAGATATGTCTGTCTGTTTGTCTGGAGCTTCTTCCTGTCTGTCTGTCTGTCTGTATGTCTGTCTAGAGGTTTGTATATCTGTCTGTCTGTCTCTGTTTGTCTGTCTCTGTCTGTCTGACTGTCTAGCTCTGTTCTCTCTGTTTATCTGTCTTTGGGATTGTTTGTCTGTCTGGTCATATGTGTGTGGCTGTTTATGTGTGCTTTATCTGTATCTAACTGTCTCACCATGTTCATTATTTTTTGAAATGCTTGGTTGATGGAGTAACTGACTGGATGACATAGAAATTAAATGAGTGGCTGACTGACTGACTGACTGACTGACTGACTGACTGACTGACTGACTGAATGAATGAATGAATGAATGAATGAATGAATGAATGAATGAATGAATGAATGAATGAATGAGCAGATAGTTGATCAAGTTCAAATGAATGAATGAATAAGAGAATTAGTGAAGAGATGAAAGAAAGAAAGAAAATTAAGGAATAGATAGGCAGATGGGTGGGTAATAAAGCAATGTGACCAATACAGAAGCAGAAGAGAAATTGATACCAATTGTGTTTGTGAGTAGGTTCATTTGAATGAATGAATGACCGACTGACTGATAGACTGACTGTTTTTTGTTGATCAATCAATCAATCAATCAATCTTACAAAGTCATATACATGTACTTTTCTAGGTTACCATTATTTTCCTTAAAAAGTTAGACCTTCTACTCAGCAAAACACCTCATGACTCGATCAGAGATGATGTTTTACCCATGGTGTTTAGAGCACTTGAAGCTCCTTCCACAGATATACAGGTAACACTGCCTCACAACAGTAGAATTTAAAAATATCAGTGGTATTTAAGATTCTGTTATTTTTATTCTTACAGGAAATGGTTCTCAATGTCATCCCCAACTTTGCTCCAATGGTTGAATATACACTGATGAAAAATTCTGTCATTCCTCGTATCAAAACATTGTGCCTTCAAACATCTTCCCTTGCAGTAAGTGAATGTGCTACCTCTGTACAATGACCACCTCTGTACAATGACTACCTCTGTACAATGACCACCTCTGTACAATGACCACTTCTGTACAATGACCACCTCTGTACAATAACCACCTTTTTTATTCAATTCTTTGTTTTTTAAACATGTTTTCTTTGTTTCCTAGGTCCGTGTCAATTCACTCGTTTGTTTTGGTAAAGTTCTAGAACATCTAGACAAGTACATGGTTATGGAGGATATCCTACCATTCTTGTCTCAAATTCCCTCTAGAGAGGCTCCTACATTAATGGGAATACTAGGTCTGTGAATGTTTTTTTTTTTGATGAATAATTTGCCTGGCCTAGGTCAATAAATTATTGGCATGCAATAGGACATGGGGTCCACTAGTCTAGTATGATAGTTCATTAGGTATAGCTTAAACCACACCCACTAGGATATCCCTACTCTTCCCAAATAGTGGTGTGGGTTTTTATACATTCCTCAGATGCAAGTAAGTGTGGAAAAACTGGGCCTGTGGTTAAACATTCTATATATTGAAGAAGATGCAAAGGTCTAACGATTTGTAGGTGTAATTACAAATGCAGCACCATCTCAATTTTGTAAAGACCCAAACAGGAATCTAAACCCAACCTTCCATCACAAAGTTTGTGATCAATCACTGAGCTGACTGAACATTAGTTAATTTAGGTCTATTGTCTTTCATCTCAATTAACTTTGACACAATTAATTAAAAAAAAGGGCTCTTTGTTTAACGAGGATATAACTGGTAAAGCAAAACTTTTTTCCAACCTGGTCCTCAAATCTTGAAATAAATACACACTGATAATCGGTAAAGAAACATAAAGTGTTTAAGAATCCCAACTGGCATACCAGTAATTACATGTATGAATAATCTGATTGATCAGCTGGCTCATATTCTTCACATTTCTATAGGTATCTATAAACAGACTATGGTTCACAAAAAACTGGGAATGGATAAAGACTATCTTGCTATGAAGGCTATCCCTTTCCTTTTTCCTCTTGCTGTTGAACCTTCACTAAACTTGAAACAGGTATTTGAATAAGTAGAGGACTATTTCTGTATTATCATTATTGAGGTTCACTGGGTCATTGGTTCATTACTGTCATGTGCTCCCTCATAAGATAAAGTCACTTATCTTATCTTATCTTAACTTGTGAACATTGTGAAAATATATTGCTGTGCATGACCTTAGAGCACATTCAAGGTTCATGGTTCAACTCCTGTTGCCATGCAATTCTACATCCTTATTTTGACTTCCCTCTAATCTGTTTTTCTCTGTATCGTTAAATACCTGTAGGATGGAGCACTGGTGGAGGGAGGGGGTAGAGGCTGTGCTTTAATTTGTAACATCCTTGCATTTTTTCAACTTCCCTCTCATATATGTAGCTCAGTGTATCTTTAAATACTAGGGTGGAATATCAATGAAACAAGGGGATAGAGGGTGCATTGTATCACCTCCCTGTTTTGACTTCCACCAAATTCTTTTTAATAACTCAGTGTAACTTTAAACACCCACAGGACACAGCAGTGATGGAGGGTGGGGATAGAGGATGCACTGTCACACATCCTTGTTTTGACTTCCTTCTAATCTGTGTACTAACTCAGTGTAGTTTTACACGCCCACAGCAGGTGTAAGATGGAGGGTGGGGGTAGAGAGTGCACACATCCTTGTTTTGACTTCCTTCTAATCTGTGTACTAACTCAGTGTAGTTTTACACGCCCACAGCAGGTGTAAGATGGAGGGTGGGGGTAGAGGGTGCACATATCCTTGTTTTGACTTCCCTCTAATCTGTGTAACTTAATTAGTGTAGCTTTAAACACCCACAGGACGGAGCACTGATGGAAGAAGGGGTTAGAGAGAGTACTCCTGGGAGGTTGGGCTGAGTATAGACATTATATTGGGGAAAAAAACACAGCTAAAGACTGAACAATTTATTTTTCAGTTTTCTCAGTATATGAATATTCTAACTGATATGATCAAGCAAGTCCAAGTTGAACACAAAGCAAAACTGGAACAACTTAATAAGATGCAGGAACAGACTCAGTAAGTGAAAGGAATATGGAGAAATCTGGGGGGGGGGGGACTTGTAGATATATATTTTGAATGGGAGTATCTGTTTGGGGCCAAAATCATGGGATGGGCTACCTAAAGGTGAGTCACTTGTACTTTCAGAGAAATCCAGATTGAGATTTTGCATGTTTATTGGCACCATAATTATAGGCCGGGGTAAAAACAGCTTGAGTCACAATGTTGGTGCCATTAAGGGATAAAAAAAGCTTGAGCCACTTTTCTACTGTTTAGAGGTAAAAATTATTCCTGACAATTGTTCCTGACCAAAACATGTTGGAGTCACCAACTGGAGAAGAAATCACCGTAACTTGCCTACTTAACTACATTGTACATATTTAGGAGTTTGTGCAATTCTTTTTTGGTAGATCTTCTCTTAAATTTGCCCAAGAAGCAGATGAGGCCAAAGCTTTGGACAACCTGACATCAATAATAGACAAAGCATTCAGTGAGAGGTCTTCAAGTAGTACAGGTTGGTGTGGATTAAAGTCTGTTTGAGTTTTAAAGTTAATGATGGAATTGAAGGGTTATATGAGTTATGAAAAAGTTATATGAAAAAGACATGGAAATATCATTTGATAGAGTTTTGTTTGCCTGGGTCCAGTCGTTCAAAATGCTAATCCTGGGTTAAAGTGAATAGTTTTCTTCAGATTTAATCCTGGGTTAATTGTCTTTCGAACAACCGGGCCCAGTCTGTCTGATGGCCCACAGCACAGCATGAAGCAACACAGGCTTTATCACAGGCATATAACTTTGTTACCAAGCATTTTTTGATAGTCCTTTGTGTTGTTTTTATAGTGGAAGAGAAGAAAGCTATGGGATCTCCAAAAAGTAATGCAGCTACTAACAATGCAGAGGTATTATAATACACATTATAGTCTAACAAAATCTTTATGAGAAAGAAATGATTCTGTCACATGAAAAGTAGTTTTATTAGTACTTTTACTGACAGCTTTAGTTGGAAAGCTATTGGAAGCAAGGGGGCCAAATGGACAGTCAGTACAAGTCTGTCACAGTCTTGGGTTCAATTTGCAGTTGAGGCATCATGTCACTTGTCTTGAGTTTGTTAGTTCTTTCTCTCCCTTGCTTCAAAGATTTTTTTACCTGGGTCTTCCAGTTTTCTGCCCTCAGTAAAAAAACTGAGCACAGAATATTAGTAAGAATGTTTAAACAACAGTCTATCCAACCGCTCCCATTACAAGCCGAGTAAATGAGCCACATTTGCTTCAGTCCATGAGATTATATTCTTTTATCATCGCTTTTCAGTTCAACAAGTTATTTGGGTTGTCGGACAGCAGGGGAAGTTTAAATGAGGATATATTAGATGCTTTTGACTTAACAGCTTCACTGTCATCATCTAGAAAGGTATCTTAATGTAATTTTATAATTAATCATTAATCATAATTTATTATTAATTGATAACTTATCACTATGATGATGAAAACTATAATTATAATGATGATGATGATGATATAAATAATTGCCTTATCGCATAATGACGTCACACCAAAACATTCTATTGTTTTGACGCTAAGGATTATGGTCGCCAGAGGGGATCAGAGTGATTGCATATCAAATAAAATGCAAATGAGCAATCACTGATACATGATATATATCAAAACTCAATACATTGAAGTTTTGCTTCGAAACGGAATATTAATAGGTCCCAATTTCCAATGTTTCTGAGCATCTATCCCCAATGTAAACAAACTGTGATGTCATTATGCGATAGGGCAATTATCATTGTCATCATAACCATTATTCTTGCACTGCCCTTACATACTGGATTCTGTCGATTATTTTTCATTATTTTATTCATTTTATTCAGCAGCAAATCCAGCCATCTAAATCATCATCCTTCTCACCAAACATGAGTCCTGCAACTATGCGAAGCACATCCCTTCAAAATCTCTCATCAAGTCAATCTGGTCCACAGATATCAACAACAAAAAGTTATAATGGTAGTTCGATAGGACTTAGTAATACTGGCATATCTGTTAACAATATGAACTACAATAGCATGTCCTCTAGTAGTGGGATGGGTGTCAATAAAATGGGCTCTAACATGAGAACTGGTGTTTCCATGGGAACTAGTGCTACCATGGGAACTAGTGCTACCATGGGAACAAGTTCTACCATGGCAACTGGTACCAATTTTGGAGCTGGTGCTAACATGAGAACTGGTGTTCCCATGGCAACCATGGGATCAAGTTCTACCATGGCAACTGGTAATATGAGGACTGGTGTTTCTTTGGGAACCAGTGCTACCATGGCAACTAGTGCTTCCATGCCAACCAATTCCATGGCAACTGGCATTATGGGATCTGGTATGGGAATAGGGGCTGGAAATAGTTCAAACAAAATGCAACCTGTATCACGCAATCTTGGTTCAACTCAAGCCTCTACAGGTACATTTAACTCAATGCCGACTAACCTCACTGGAATGGGGTCAGTGACACCTAGTTATAGCATGAACTCCACAAACCAAATGAATTCTAGAGCTATGGGTAGTGGAATAATGACCCCAACATCTGCCAGTCATGCAGGATCACAAAGTGCTGGCAATACTGGTGGAAATATGTGGACACCAGCAAGCACTACAAGTAGAACTGATCAAAACAAAAAGACTACTGCACTTGATTCTTTATATTCACCTGAAATGAGTCATCTTCAAAATAGAAGTAAGCCTTCACTTAGTTCTCTACAGGCCCAAAAAGTGAACCCTGTGGCACCCCCTCAACCTGCAATGGGTAAGTGTTCTCTACATAGATATATCTTTTCTTTTTCTTTAATTGAATCCAGATGATTGGGTGGAATGCAAAACTAACCAATGAATTTATTGATAGTTAGCAAGGTTTCAGTGTAATTAACTTACTGTAAATGACCAAATAACCAGTGACCAAATATACAGTATCCTGGTTTCTCAAACCTCCAAGAGAAATGAAAATTGGTTCAAGAAATCAGGAGGTTCAAGAAATTGGGGGTAATTTAACTACAGAGAACCAAATCCAAGGGGAAAAAACAATGATTATTGGTTCAAGTTATCGTGAGGTTTGAGAAACTGAAGGTTCAAGAAATTGGAATTCTAATGTATATTGTAGATAAAGATGGCAAAATGATATTCTTCTGGATGTATATGTTGTTAAACCTATCACATTTACTACTGCTAGGGATGATGCAGCCAATGCGACCATCTTTTGGCCCAGCACCAATGACTTCACAAGGAATGTTCCCAATGCAACAACAAGCTATCATGACTCCACAGAATCAGTTCCAGGCCCCTCCATCAAGTGGAAGGAGTTCTACCAATGATCTTAAAGATCTTTTTGGTTGATATTTCAAACAAACATCCAGTGTTGACCTCTGGTCAATAACCACCCTCAAATTAAGAATTATGGCAGTAGTCACTTACAAGAGTTAATGATTGTTGCAGAATTTGACTTAGATACAGTCAAACATCTTGTAGATGACCACCCTTGTTATTAGGCATGGTGGTCACTTATGTGAGGTGGTCGCCTACAAGAGGTAATAATTACAGTATTGGACTTAGATACAATCAAACATCTTGTAGATGACCACCCTTGTTATTAGACATGGTGGTCACTTATGTGAGGTGGTTGCTTACAAGAGATAATAATTACAGTATTGGACTTAGATACAGTCAAACCTCTTGTAGATGACCACCCTTGTTATTAGACATGGTGGTCACTTATGTGAGGTGGTCGCTTACAAGAGGTAATAATTACAGTATTAGACTTTGATACAGTCAAACGTCTTGTAGATGACCACCCTTGTTATTAGACATGGTTGTCACTTATCTGAAGTGATGGCTAGTTGCAAGAGGCAATAATAATGGTATTTGCCTTGGGTACAGTGAAACCAGCAACCAGGTTATTAGGTGTGGTTATTACTTGTGAGAGATAGTCACTATAGATATATTTTATACTTATTATAGATTATGCCTTAGATGTATAGTACATACTGTACCTAGCTAGTATAAGTATTATGTGATAAAAATGGAAAAGGATTTATTTTTGCTATTAACATTGTTAGTTCAATAGTAACAAACTAAAAACAGGGTCCCCTATAACCCTTTGCAAAATGAAATCATGCAAAATTATTTAGTCTTTTCATGGATAATTAAGAATCTTTTTCATTCACAAAAAATCAAAAGTTGCTTTCACATGCATGCAAAAAGATTTTAGACCTTAAATCACTTTAACGTCAAAATAAATCAGCCATTCACATTTCATGCAAAAGGTGTAGGGGACCCTGTAAAAATATAGCTGGTCCCCTTCTGTTTTAATTTAAAAACTATTAATACAACATACAGGGAATCTTTGTGTGTTATATACATGTACCATGGGTTACATATGGTAGGTATTAGGGCGACAGTGTGTGTGTGTGTAGGGGAAAGGGGTGGGGGT
Organism: Telmatactis stephensoni; assembly: GCA_029948255.1. Taxonomy (NCBI): domain Eukaryota; kingdom Metazoa; phylum Cnidaria; class Anthozoa; order Actiniaria; family Isophelliidae; genus Telmatactis; species Telmatactis stephensoni. Next base: position 33,568 of record JALIZF010000927.1, on the reverse strand, counting down.
TGAAGCTAAATTGAAACAAAGCTAGAACTATGGTGAACCCAAGAAGGCCAATGAGACAAAAGCCAAAACTCCCAAAAGACCAACTGTCCATAAAGCAACCCCCAAAATGACTCACATTTTCTCTCATAATTAACTAAAGGGGGAGGGGGTAAATTTAGACAACATCTTAAAAAGAAATTATCTGACATGCGCTATATATTCTTTATAAATGTCTAGGATCCATAATTGTAATTTGTAATTTAAATCTTAAGTTGTAGTATTTGCCAGAGCTCAGTTGTCTGCAACAAGCATGTTAGCCCTAACCCTGGATTAAAATCAATGGTTTCTGAAATAATTGATATGAGGGGAGGCTTTAAAATTCGACAGACACTGTGTCTTGTTAAACGCTATATTATTTATATCTTAGTTAGACCTATTGTAATTTAATAATTATAATCATATTAAATTGTAGTATTCACCAGAGGGATTGTCCCCCATCCCCATTTTGATCCTTAAAGAAGAGGTACCAAAACTGGCATGGCTCAAGGTATTTTTACTCCTAATTTTCAGAAGGTGCAAATTGTAAAAATTAGTCCTGTTAGCACAAGTATATATGAGGGGCCAATACATGTTTGTAGGTACATTTTAAGGAAGTCATTTCATAATATCATGCATTAAAATGTAACTTGTTTGGGGGAAAGTCAGCATAGGTAGAGATGCCAAAATTAATGTATTAATCAGAGAATATTAAAAGCTGAAAGAAACAATGCATTACGTTCATACTGTTTTTGTTTTGTTTTTTTTCATCCTCTCCTCTCCTCTCCTCTCCTCTCCTCTCCTCTCCTCTCCTCTCCTCTCCTCTCCTCTCCTCTCCTCTCCTCTCCTCTCCTCTCCTCTCCTCTCCTCTCCTCTCCTCTCCTCTCCTCTCCTCTCCTCTCCTCTCCTCTCCTCTCCTCTCCTCTCCTCTCCTCTCCTCTCCTCTCCTCTCCTCTCCTCTCCTCTCCTCTCCTCTCCTCTCCTCTCCTCTCCTCTCCTCTCCTCTCCTCTCCTCTCCTCTCCTCTCCTCTCCTCTCCTCTCCTCTCCTCTCCTCTCCTCTCCTCTCCTCTCCTCTCCTCTCCTCTCCTCTCCTCTCCTCTCCTCTCCTCTCCTCTCCTCTCCTCTCCTCTCCTCTCCTCTCCTCTCCTCTCCTCTCCTCTCCTATGTATATAATCAAATGTGGTTGAAATGAAATGAAATGAAATGAAGTATAATCAAACATACATGGATTAAGAATCACTGGCAAGGAGGCAAACCAGTTGGCTATATTACAAGCATGGCCCGGAAACTGAATGTGAACTAATCAAAATCGGAACAAATTCAGTCTCAGCTAGTGGCCAGAGCGAGAATCCAGCCTGGGACTGCCAGATTGCGAGACCAACGCTCTGACCACTCAGCCATGCTGCCTCCTATGTACCTCTCTTTTCTCAGGTGTCGGTTTTGGCTTTGTTTCTGTGTTTTTTTCCCTTGCCACAAACGTTTTTGTACTTGATGGTCTTGTTTATCCTTATCAAAAGAATCAACACTTGAGCTGAGTGTTAAAGTCCCTATGACGCATATTTTTTTATTTTCAAACTCATTTCTTTTCCGGGAATATAGTTAAGATCTTTTTATCCCATTTTGGAATACTCTATATTTTCGGAGATATAAAAGTTTCAAATTTCAATATGCAAATGTGATGACGTCAGGGGAGTCATCATCACTAGCTTCTCATGGATTTTACTAAAAGAGGTCTTAAATTCCACAACCAGATTTTTTACTCAAACACAGGCTTTACCAACGGAAATAAATTCCAAATGAAAAAATAAGAGTATTTCAAGTCATCTTGGTTTTGTATAATAAATGATGACTCCCCTGACGTCATCAAATTTGCATTTTGAAATTTGAAACCTTTATATCTCGAAAAATATGGAGTGTTCAAAAGCAAGACAAAAAGAAATAAACTATATTCCCAGAAAAGAAATGAGTTTGAAAATAAAAAGATATGCGTCATAGAGACTTTAAGTTCCTAGGCTAGTGAATGCAGGATGAGAGGGAGGTAACTATATCTAAAGGAAACCCATGTACAGCTATGTGCTACTTGTGCTAGGTCATCAGGAAATTCGCTACCCAATCACCTAGCACTTGTTTCAACTTTTTTTTCAATTCTATGTACCAATGATTAAGTTTAAATACTCTTAAAATGGAGCATATTCAAAAGTAAAATCACCGACTTTATTACTCTCTTGAAGGTGAATTACAAAGCAGTTGTGATACGATATTGATGGCTTATGTAGAATTTCATGAGGTTACCCCCCTCCCCATGCATCCCACCCCCACCCCATCCCATGCATCCCACCCCCACCCCACCCCACCCCACCCCCACCCCACCCCATGCATCCCACCCCCACCCCACCCCATGCATCCCACCCCCACCCCACCCCATGCATCCCAGGAATCTCGGAGCACCTTGAAAGGTGGGGGACCCTAGCATTTGAAAATATATTGAAACAGACTACTCACTCAAGAAAGTTTTCCGATTGACTAGGTGTAGTCATCAAATTGACATTTTGACTAGGTAGTGCAGAAAGGGTGGGGCTATAGACCGCCCAGTCCCCTATCTCCGTAGTGCGTGCCTCTCCCTTTATGAGATGAATACTGCATATGTAAAAAGTAGCTCCTTCCAAAGTACCAGTGATTTTCATATTAGTCTTGTGTTATTCTGGAGATTTTGTGGCAAGCGATGTATTGATCAATATCTAAGTTTTACACAGGTATATATACTACAACTTAAGGTGCAAAGGTCATGAGGTCTTATACCCTTATATAGCATTCATTAAGTATCAAAATATCGGACAATCACACATATTCTCTTGGAGTTAGTTTTTTGGAAGTTGTCTGGAAATCTCTACCTCTTTCCCTCCCTCACTCCCTTTGGCTTTGAACCTCCCTTCTTTCCTCCTGCCCTTTCTCCCCTCCTTCCTTCCTTCCTCCCTCTCCTCTCCTCTCTCCCTCCCTCCTTGCCTCCTTCTTCCTTCCATTCATTCCTTCCTTTCTTTATATCTTTCTCTTTTGGTTTTCTTTATTCTTTTCTTTTTACGCTTTGAATTCTCTCCTTTTTCATCTTTTTTCTCTTTCTTATTTGTTCGTTTTTTCCTCCATTTCCTTTACTCTGTATACATGTATATTTTCCACTCAACCCCAGAAAAGCTTAGCCTCTTGAACAGACGTCCTGAGGTTAACGTTCATCGTACATTGCTAGTCTTGTTACATTGTGAGATTGACATTGCGTGCAGATGAACCTCAGAACATTGCAAAGGAGGATACAGAAAACCATGCAAATCAACGAACTGCAATCCTGATAACATCTCCTGGTGAAGAAGAGGCATATTCTTCATCATCACAGGACAGAAAGTTTCCACGACTCCCATCGTCAGTGTAATAGCCAAAATTGTGATTTGGAATCATGAAAGGCCGACGGGACAAACGGCTAGTTATGTCTTTCGTATCTTTGTCGCCCCAATGATTTCCAGCTGAACTTTTGCTAGTGCCCCATTGACTACACTTCTGGGAAAGGATGGAAGTATCCTCAGAAAGTGCCTCAAATGATTCGCAAGCAGTAGGGAAAACTAGTGATGCTTTTGCTAATTTTGAGGTAAAAAAGGTCACTACTTTCTGACCGGCATCAGAATTCTCCTTGCTCATAATACTAACAACACGACCAACAGATTTTTTGTAGCAATAGAAATGGATTTGCTTAAATTGCATGACGGTGTGGATTTTTGCTAATACTGCGGTTCTTATTGCCACGTGGATATCATTTCTTTCGTATGCAACAATTACGGTTTTATAACTGCCACTGCCCTGTTGAATGGGAGGTGGGTTGGAAGTCTGTAAGATGGTCCTACTGAGTACTGTCCAGCCACCTATGACCAAAATAATAATTATTTTCCACAGTTCATTCAGTGTTCAGTGGAAAATGACCATCTCTGTACAATGACCACCTCTGTACAATGGCCTCCTCTGTATAATAATCACTTCTGTACAATGACCACCTCTGTACAATCAGACCACTTCTGTACAATGACCACCTCTGTACAATGACCACCTCTGTACATTGACCACCTCTGTACATATATTCAACCTTTTTAAAATTTATTAGCTTTTGCAATACTTGTAATCATGTAAGTCATGCAAATAAAGCAAGCTACTACTACAATGACCACCTCTGTACAATCACCACCTCTGAACAATCACCACCTCTGTACAATGACCACCTCTGAACAATGACCACCTCGGTACAATGACCACCTCTGTATAATGACCACCTCTGTACAACCACCACCTCTGTACAATCACCACCTCTGTACAATCACACCTCTGTACAATGACCACCTCTGTACAATGACCACCTCTGTACAATGACCACCTCTGTACAATGACGACAACTTCAACGACAATGCTTTAAAATTACTTATACGGCATGTAAAACCCCTCAAACATGATCACTTGCACTTGGTCACTGTTGAGAGGTTTCTGCCATAGCCATACCTCCATCAGTTGTCATGTCACAATATGCTTTGATCGGTTTTCCTGTGTTGTCGAGATCTAACCAATAAGCTCCAGTCCCAGTATTTACACCATTTAACACTATATCACGACATGATTTGGCGGGGTTTTCTTTCATTCCTTTTTGAGGCTCTATAAAAATGATTTTGGTGTGACTGTTGTTCTTAGAACTACTATTCTAAGAGTACAGACCCGTGCAAAAATGGAATCTATCTGTTCTGGTTTTATATAATATTTATCAAAACATTTCAACCAATCAGAACATTCGTAAGATTGATATGATGTCATCCGTGCGTCTGTACTGTAATCACACGTGGCACTGGACGGCGAGCATAATAGAGCAGATTTCGTATGAGTGTGAAAACGGCACTGCACGGTCACGGCACGGTTACGGGAGGAATTTCGAATGTTTTTATAGAGATCACGGCACTGACACGGTTACGGCACGGCGCGGTCCGTTTCACACTCATACGGAATCTGCTCTATACCAATTATTATATATATTTTTGTTCTCGCCACATTTTAATGTTACTTCCGACTGCGTTTTCATTTTTTGGACCATATTTTTTGTAGCAGTTTTTGTGGATTGCAATAAAACACCCGCGAAAATTAGCACTCGCAAAAAATAGTGTCACACAGTTGTGTCACAATACTTGCAAATGAGTTCTTACTTGGGGTTCTGAAAGTAGCGAAGTAAATACTCTGTGGATCCTCAACAAACCGTTCGGGGGACGTCTCATTCGTTTGTGAGTTCAACTCGCACTTTTTCTCCATTTCAAGCCAGTTTAAACTCATGCAGTTTTGATCCTCGATGCAGGACTCAACACAGCGTGGATATATCTCCGCTGGTAGGGTTTTATACGCACTCTTCAATGCATAACCCTTAATTGATTTTATCTGGCAGTTTTGGTGACTTATATGTGCTTCCATGATGACAATAGCGACGAGCAGAGGAAGACTCTGTCGAGAGACAAAAATATATACACCTATTTCAATAAACGTTGTCGGTATCAAGCCTACGCGACTCACCCGAAAGGAATTACGGGAAGAAATTACTAAAGTTATAAACCACAAAAATCCCATACGATTACTCAAATTCAGCTTGCTCTGACCTTATACACTCAAGAACTTCAGTTACTGATGCAAAAGTAAATATCAAAGCCAAAAAGAATGTGTAGTTTTGCTACTACCCATACTCCTTTTCGGTCTAGTCGCGTGGGCTTGAGAGCTCTCATACGACAACCTTTTTTGGAATAGGTGTACATCTTCGTTCATGTGCCTCGAAGAAAGTGCCTTTAGAGGTGCTCGTAGTATAGAGGTTCAGTTGCACATTTTAATTTTAACTCTAAGAAAAGAGAAAACGGGGTAAAAAATGAATGAAATTAAGAAAGGGCATGAACATAAGAAGAAGAAGGAGAAAAAGAATCAAGAATTAAGAATTGCGAAAAAGAAGAATTGCGAAGAAAAAGAACCACGAAGCTAGACGAATTGCGAAGAAGATGACGAAAAAGAAGAATTGCGAAGCTGGAAAATTGCGAAGGAAAAGAATTGCGAAGAAGAAGACTGATTTTAAAGAAGAAGAACTGCAAAGAAGAGTTGTAGAATTGCAAACAAGAATTGCGAAGAAGAAGATTGCGAGGAAAAATATAAACTTGCGAGAATGAGAAGGAGGGTCAAGAAGAGGAAGAAGAGGAAAAACAATTGCAAAGAATAAGAATTGCGAAGAAAGAGAGTTGCAAAGAAGAATAATTGCGAAAAAAGGAATTGCAGAGAAGAATATTGAGAAAAACTGAGAAAAACTGCATGCGAAGAGAAAAAATTGTATGAGAAGAAGAAGTGCAAAGAAGAATTGCGAAAATGAAGAATTTCGTAGAAGAATTACAAAGAAGAAGATTTGCGAAGAAGAGGAAGAATTGCGAAGGAGAATTGCGAAGAAAAATTGCGAAAAATTAGCAGAATTGCGAAAAGAAGAAAAATTGCGAAGAAGAAGAAGAATTGCGAAAAAGAACTACGATAAAAAGAATTGCGAAGAAGAAGAAGAATTGCAAAGAAAGCGAAGGAGGTGGTCATAAAAGCAATAAAAGCAACTTAATGAAATAAAATCGAGAGCCGGAGGAAATCACCAATTAATGTTTGCTCAAGCTATTTTTATACACAAAAACAGTCAAGAAGATTTAACTTTTTTGCTCCAAAAACCTTACTTTTATGTTAAAGTACTTGCCCTCCATACTGTCTTGTCTTCTAAGCGTTATCACGTCCCAAACATTATACCATCTGCTTTCTTCATAGTTAATAATTGATTTTTTTTCTGCAGTAGAATGATTATTTTAAAATCATTTTTCTTTTGTTTACAGTGAAAAACTTAAACTAAAAACAAATTTTTGTATCAAATATACAGTGCTGAATAATTTATCATTTTTGTAAAATTTCATTGGCTTTAAGGTGGCCCGCGGGTATTTATTGTGGGGGAGGCTCGATTTTTTACGTCAAATTTTGAGCGGGTAAATAGCAACCGATTTCTGAACTTTTTGGTACGCAAAATAAGACATCTTTCTTTTTAAAACTCTATAACTTTTAAGGCAAATTAAGTAAAAGTTTAGGAGATATAGTCGATATTCTACAACCAGGCTTTTTATAAAAATTGGCATAACTCCGTAAATAGAGGAGGAATTTTGTTCTTATTTCTGACAATGTCTTCTAGCAATTCAGGATTTACTGTGAGCGAGCTAGAACAAAATATCCTGGATAGAAATTGTTGTACAGTTAATTATTAAATTTTACCTTCAAAACATTAGTCCCTTGTATTTACCTTAACTCTTTTAACAATACAGAAATATTCAGTCTAGAAATACTACTACCGTTAGAAAGCCTCGCGCTAATTCCCTGAAGAAGTCTCCGTTAGAGACGAAACGCGTCGGAATTAAAAAGAAAATTTACAACTACACGAGTTCTCCTCTGTGCTGCTCACTAGTCCTAGTTAAAAAAATTAAAAAATATAAAAAAATAAATTTAAAAAATTAAACATTTAAACATTTAATAAAATTTTTAAAAAATTTAAAAAATTAAAATTTTAAAGAAAATGAAATTTAAACATTTTTTAAAATAAATAAAAAAATAAATAAAAAATTGAAAAATTAAAGAAACTAAATTAAAAAAAATTAAGAAATTAAAAAGTTAAAAAATTAAAAAAAAGAAATAACTATGTTTGAAATCTGAAGTCCTAGCTATAGTGGACCACTTCAAACTTCAGACATAACTATCTCTGAAGTCTGAAGTCGCTTCCGTAAAAAATGGACCAATCGTTTTTTACAGTTCGTCACACCAAGGTGTCAATTAAGTCCCAGAACGCGGTAAATTTGAGTAATTTGCGTAAACACAAGGGGTTTCCAAAGCAAGTCAAAGTGATTACAGGCGAGCGTCCGTCAGATACTCAACTTTCAGAACCAATTTTCCAAATAATTGGCAAACCTATATCACCAAATAAAAAATACATAAACCGTTTGCAAAATTATTAAAATTGACCCTCCTTCGAAGTGTATCAAAACAAATCAGTAGTTATTTCATAATTCGAATAAAGTTCGATTTCTTGGCATTTCTAAATTACGGACTATAACATGCTGTTCTCCAGTCGTTTATAACTTGTCATAGAAGTATTCGATCTCTTCGATCGATTTACTTATCGAAGGTGTAGACATCCTAAAGCTTTCTAACAGCAGTAGTATTTCTAGAAATATTTCTGTATTGTTGAAAGTGTTAGGGCAAATACAAGGGACTAATGTTTTGAAGGTAAAATTTAATAATCAACTGTACAACAATTTCTATCCAGAATATTTTGTTCTAGCTCGCTCACAGTAAATCCTGAATTGCTAGAAGACATTGTCAGAAATAAGAACAAAATTTCTTCTCTATTTACGGAGTTATGCCAATTTTTATAAAAAGCCTGATTTTAGAATATCGACTATATCTCCTAAACTTTTACTTAATTTGTCTTAAAAGTTACACCGTTTTAAAAAAGAAAGATGACCTATTTTGCGTACCAAAAAGTTGAGAAATCGGTTGCTATTTACCCGCTCAAAATTTGGCCAAAAAATCGAGCTTCCCCCACAATAAATACCCGCGGGCCACCTTAAAAATCAGAAAATTAATTTTGGGAAAGTACTCTAAGCTACAAAGAGGTGATTTTCTAGATTTCAAAGCAAAACTAGTTGTTTCAGATTGATGTTTTCAAAATCATAGGCATAAGAAAAATGTTTTTAGGTCTCTGGTAATATATAGCTAATTCAATTAACGTTGTCGCTGAAAAAAAGCCTAAAGCCTAAAGCTTTGAGAGCGGAATTCATGAAAAATTTTATCACCGTGACATCATTACAATAAAAAACTCCCTGTATGCTTGCAAATTCTACAACTTGGACACGTATTCCTTGATTTCTCAGATGGCCCACAGAGAAGTTTGTGAGCACACAAAAGATATTTGAAAGGCCTTAGCCTTTAGGCTTTTCAGCGACAACGTTAATTGAAATAGCTATATACGACATATGTTTCTCGAACAAAGATTTGAAGAATTTCATTATCTTTTGATCTTGAATCTTGCCGAATCTTTTCTCAGTAGGATAGAGTGAAAATATGTGAGAAGTTAATTAAAAAACACAATTATATATTCTTCGTGTGCGACTTTTAGACTAAACCAGTAAATCATCTTATTATGTGAATTATTGTGTACGGAAATTATGACCCGTCGTAAGTCTGATCGCAACACATGAGTATATAAACAATTTAGCCTGAACTTTGTTTAAGTATTTAGAAATGCACCAAAATAACAAAACAAAATACTAAACAATATACCCTAGGAAAAAAAACATAAAGACAAATTAACAAAACATACCGCTGAACGGCACTGAAGGTGCGAACTTATTAACTTATTTACTGACGAATTCCCTTTTAGGGGGTGTTTACATTTATATGACACTAGAATCATCCTAGCACTAGGATCATTCTACCTGCTATACATTTACTACATTCTGTTTAGTAGGATGATCCTAGCACCCGAAGTGAAGACACAATTTTCCATGTAAACAGAATGTATAGTAGGTAGGATGATTCGCCTGCTAGGATGATCCTAATGCTAGGATGATCCTACTGCCATGTAACCCCCCCCCCATCCCCCCCCCCCCCCGCCCCCACCCACCCCCCAAAGCTGTTTTATTGGCAATCGTTGCATCGCGGCTCCTTTTTTATTTCGATTTGATTTTTTTATCGGCACCCCAAGACTGATTCCCATTTTAAAACATAAACAAAACAAAACAAAACAAAAAACTTTTGGGCAATTTTTGACCGTTTTGTATGCATGGCCGGCTATAGCTTTTGGTCAATTTTGGGCCATTTTTGATGACCAATGAAGCTAGTGTTTGGCAGTGTTTGAGTTTCATTGCCGTCGTTTTGGGATCATTTCACCTTTTTGCATGGGCTTTTATAGCCTTTGAAGAGGTTTGTATCATCAATCAATTTCAATCAATTTTATTAAGTTTATCAAGTTTATTTTAAAAGTCTTAACGTGGGATGCAGAGCGGTTTGCACTTCCGAATCCATTTGTTCCCATATACTATCCACTGTGTTGTGTCATTTGTTATGTACAATGTCTTTCTTGTTCTAGACTGCTGTTCCGGCTCCTCTGACGTCAGAGCTAACTATTGCTGAAGAGGGAAATTCAGAATCAAATGCTTTAATTTTGAGTTGCTTATCAATTCAACAATAATTAACTTCATTTTCCGTCCTTCCGCCTTAGCCCTGACTATCATACGCTAATTGAAAAAATATAATTGTTTGAATTATTCTCATAATCATACGTTGAAAATGCTTATAACAGGTAACTTAGACTGATCCAGGGCTGAGTCTAGTAGTCTAGTCTACTCTGTGTAGTTGCATTTTGTAAGAACAAACAACACCTTCAACGGCTAGATTTTCGGCGATTTCCTTTTTCTTTCGAGACTCCAAGACGACAGCTTTGACAAAAAACCTCTGACTTTGACTTTTTGTTGGACCACGGACACATCACCACTAGAACTTGTCTAACAAGGACGACGCTATCTTGTCAGTACAATGAACTCCATAAACAACACGTCCTGGACCGTATTCCCCGGTCGAAATGACTCGAACCATTATCCATGGTCTCTTGCAACCATTTCCAGTCAGTTCGTACTAGTTGCGTTGCTCTTACTGTTTTCATTACCTGGAAATGCCACCATCCTTATTCTAATCAAACGTTACAAGGCATTGAGAACTGTTTCAAATATATTCCTGGCCAACATGGCGGTGGTTGACATTTTCAACATCATAGTAAACCTTCCCGGTTTTATTATGATTGGTATCCTAGAGACGAATCACATCGCAAGAGGAAGGACTTTCTCTGCAGTGATTTCCATTGCTCAAGTGTTTCTTACCAATTTAAAGGTGTTGAGCATGTTGGCCATGATTATTGATCGCTTCCTCGCTGTATCCTTGGGTATTCGTTACAGAATGCTGAAGAACCGAAACGTTATTGGCATAGCGTTTAGCCTGGTTTGGTGCCTAGGTATTGGCATTACTGCACCTTGGTCGAACGCCATCGTCAAGATTGATCTCGGGGACGTCCCCACTTTTGATTACAGAAAATTATATTTCCATAAAGTAGGGAAGAGAGCCTCATTCTTTGTGTTCCTGATAACTGGTGTTACATTCATCGCGATATCTATCTTAACATGTATCAACTTCAAGAGGAAGATAAAGGTGAATTCCTTATATTTTTTAAACTTCAGAGAAATGAAATTTTAAATTGTTTTTAATTCCTTATATTTTTTCGATAATGGTTGCTTTGTATTTGTGTGTTAGTGTGCGTTGGTTCACTGACTGGTTGGTTGATTGGTTGGTTGGTTGATTGGTTGGTTGCATGTTGGTTGGTTGGTTGCATGGTTGGTTGGTTGGTTGGTTGGTTGGTTGGTTGGTTGGTTGGTTGATTGGTTGGTTGGTTGGTTGATTGATTGGGTGGTTGGTTGATTGATTGGGTGGTTGGTTGGTTGATTGATTGGGTGGGTGGGTGGTTGATTGATTGGTTGGTTGATTGATTGGGTGGTTGGTTGGTTGGTTGGTGGTTGGTTGATTGATTGGGTGGTTGGTTGGTTGGTTGATTGATTGGGTGGTTGATTGATTGGTTGGTTGGTTGATTGATTGGATGGTTGGTTGGTCGGTTGCTTGATTGATTGGGTGGGTGGTTGATTGATTGGTTGGTTGGTTGGTTGGTTGGTTGGTTGATTGATTGGGTGGGTGGTTGATTGATTGGTTGGTTGATTGATTGGGCGGTTGGTTGATTGGGTGGTTGATTGGTTGGTTGGTTGGTTGGTTAGGTGGTTGGTTGATTGATTGGGTAGTCGGTTGCTTGATTGATTGGGTGGGTGGTTGATTGATTGGTTGGTTGGTTGAATTCTGGGTTCGAGTGATACTGAGTAATACTGATTGGCATTACTTTGTGTTGGTAGATTTCTGTGTTTTTGTCCGCCCGTCCGTCCGTCTCTTTGTTTGTTTGTTTGTCATAATGCATTTCAGGGTCATGTGGACTTTGATCAAATCGTTATAAAAAGCTTGCTCGTGTGGAGGGTGTTCACATCACAAGTGACATTTTTCTATTGGTCATCAGAGTTTTGAGAGACAACAGCAAACTGGACAGGACCTACAAGGGACTCATTTAAAGAAGAAACGCACACAAACCGAAGCCCATGCAGCCTATACTATTGGCCTCACGATTGTCGCCTATGTCGTTTGCTATTTCCCAGTGATCTTCTACAGCATAGCGGTAGAAGACCCCAACGAAATGACGAAGACAAGTGCAGCCAAGTGGTTCGGATTTGTCGCTAATTACTTCCTGTTCGTCTCCAGTGCTTGCAACCCTCTTATCTATATATTTAGATCAGGAAGGTTCCGCTACGCAATTCTACGCTGGATACGAAATCCCTGTGGATCAGATGATATTAGATGCCAAGAAACCCCGATGAGGTACAGACATCGGCGGACAGATCTTTGCTTCCCAAAAGTTAATCCGGAAGCGATACCTGGTTTTGTGATAGGCGAAGTGGCTTTACATAGAGTTGTCGATCGAACCGAGGTACCAAACCTAGAATCTGGTGTCAAGATAGATGAAATGCCTTCAAAGGAATATAGAGTTGCCCCAAAAAGGTACCGAACCTATTTGATTTCATGATAGATGTAATACCTTTATGTCCTTAATCAAGAGTTGCCCAACCAAGCTACCGTACCTAGAATCTAGTGTCAAAATATAGATAAAGTGCCTTTACAGAGTTACCCAACCAAGGCCGGTATCGAACCTAGAATCTGGTGTCATAATAGATGAAGTGCCTTCATACAATTGCCCAACCCAGGTACCCAATTTAGAATCTGGAATCGAGATCGAACAGATGAAGGTCCTTAACAGAGATGCCCAATCCAAGTAACCTGGAACTGATGTGGTAATGATCGCTCAAAGCAGTTTCTAATACACGTACTGCCTGAAACAGAATTGGTGGGGAAGTGATAATACATCGATGCAAGTGCTGCTTTCAAGAGTACGACGAGTAGGCCCCTTAACTAGCTTGTTAGCCAAAATGAATGCTTTGAATCTTAACTTGCGTTTGTCTTACAGCCAAAATCGCTGCATCGCGACCAGCAAATTACAAATTTTGTTTGGATTTTGGGTTTTTCTGAGCCGTCAATCAGTTTGGGGGCGGTGCTTCTTTCAAATCAACCAATCACTGAACGAGTTCGTGAAAGCTCCGCCCCCAAGAATGATGGATGGATTAGAAAAGACCAAAATCTTACCGACTTTGGAGGTCGCGATGCAACGATTTTCGCTGTAAAGCATCGTAATGAAAATCACAATTGGCCAAGGATAATTTCTTCCATATTTTCGCGGGTAGCAATCCTCATGATGTCGTCTAGGTAGTGAAAATTTTCTAGCGTCTCATATGGCACTCTGTAAGCACATCCAATAAGGTATTTAGTGTTTTGCAGTTTTCGTTGACACCAGATTACTTCAAAATCATCTTCAAGGTCTTCACGTCTTGAGTATTTGAAGCCGCTCAAAGGCAAGTACCCCGGGCTCTAAAGTTGCCGTAACTTTGGGCAACTTAAGGCGACTTTTTAAGGAGACTGTGCGATTTTTTTTAAAAAAAAGACAAGCTAGCTTATAGAATTGAAGCGAGTTGTCCTGTTGATACTGGAGTTATAGTTTTTTGGGTGGGGCGGGTGAGTAAAACCTCATCACTAGTGAAAGTATCGATCCAGGAAACCCGGAAACGATTTGTCTATTCATTAGGGCTTAGACTATATAAAATAGAGAATATTACATTGGCGCGCGGAGATACGAATTTTGTCTTCGAGTGTTGACGAGATCTCTCACGAGTGAGCGCAGCGAACGAGTGAGAGATTATCAACACGAGAAGATGAAATTCGTATCTCCAAGCGCACATGTAATATTCTGTTTAATATATAATCAACGATGAACTAGAATGTGCCGTCGCCGTTTAGCTATGGCAACAGTGTTATCTTTACATGTGAAATAACATGTTATCTTCACATGTGAAGATATCACTTTTTCGAAACAGAGAAAAATAGATAATTCATCGATGATTATATAGCTATTTCAAAAAAGGTTGACGGCCGGGGCGAAGGGTGATCGGCGATTGGTGATTGCACGACCGAAAGGAACTGTGGTCACGCCATTATAGACCGCTATCCGGCGCGAAGATATGAATCGCCTATTGACCACTTTGTCCAATAAGGTCTTTACTGCGTGGTACCGGCATTGCTTGGGTATTTAATTAATGAAAATGAAGCAATTCTTGTTACCCAAATTTCCTTTCGATCGTGCAATCACCGATTGCCATTCGCCATTCGCCTCGTCAACCTTTTTTGAAATAGCTATATATTAAATATGTATATATACATACCCTGTATAATGTAAATATTACTGACTTATTTGTGTGATTTGTATTGTTTTGTTGTTGATTTTGTGTGATGCATATGAGAAAAAGGAATAAGTATAATAATGTATAATAATGTACTCGGCAATATCAAACTATGATACTTGTAAAAATATTTTTGGTATGCTTGTAATAATGTAATACTTAAAAAAAGGAAAAAATATACTGACTATAGCTTGCCCCTTCTATCCCCAAAATCCCTTCACACACACAAAAAAGGGAGTTTGGGCTATGCACGGCCAAGTGGGCTATTTTTTTTTTGGGGGGGGGGGGTTCTTTTGTTATTTCGAACAAATTTTGCTCGAGCTGGTATACCCTGCGAGCAATGGTTTTCCTCCCTCGTTGGCGAACGAGAGGAGACTGAAACGTCACTGTGAGCGAATAATTAAACAGAAACCGATTTAAAACCTGTTAATACCAGTACCATTAAAAAAGTAATGAGGCTCGGGAATCTTCTTTTTTTGTCACCAAAAATAGAACTTTTTTGTAGACTTGACAAGAATACTTCGATTTTCACGCTGTTTTGAAAACTCAAAATTGCACTACATTTCCTTTTTTCTGCACTAAATTTCCTTTTTCGTCTTGAAACAGCACTGCTCTTAGCCAATCAGCATTGAGAATTTTTTCATGTATATTATTATGCGCGAAAAATTATGGCTCGTGGAAATAGAATTTATATATAGCGACTATTAAAAGGGAAAAAGTCTAGTAAGCTCTGTCTGAATGCTTGTGAAGGCTGATGCCTAAAGCCCGCCGCACACGTTGAGAAACTGTGTGAGGAAACTGCCACGCAAGGCACTTTCTCACGTGTGCTCTTTTACCTGCTCTATTTTTGGCCAGGCGTAGCCAAAGATGCAACGACGTCTGCGGCGAGAAATCGTCTGAGCTAAGTGCCTCGCGTTGCAGTTTCCTCACGCAGTTTCTCAACGTGTGCGGCGGGCTTTACTGACTTCTCCTGGTGACATGTACATTACCTTATGCGTCGTGCAACATTTCCATGTATAAAATAACCATATACCGAACGCAGTCATTGGCCGCGTATACTGTGCACAGAGCACAGAACACTTCTCTCGTGTTCTGTCAATCCCCACGTGCTCTAAAATTAAACCGCATCACACGTTGAGAAACTGCGCGAGGAAACTGCCACGCGAGGCACTTAGCTCAGACGATTTCCGGCCACAGACGTTACATCTTTGGCTACGCGAGGCCAAAAATAGAGCAGGTAAAAGAGCACACGGTGAGAAAAGTGCCTCGCGTGGCAGTTTCCTCTCACAGTTTCTCATCGTGTGCGGCGGGCTTAAACACAGCACGCGCGCGAGCTTTCTATTTTTTTCAAATTTTTATGTTTTAGACTTTTTAAATGATTTTTAAAAATAATATTTTGTCACAACGTTTTATTATTCTTATACGGATATCAAATTTTATAAATTTATTTTGCTGTTTGCCAAAATAAATAACGCGCTTTTTATCACTATCGACGTTTTAGAGTGATTTGTAGATCATGATATATATTAATGTCGGCCGATTTTCACTGTTTGATAATGTCGATTTTTAGAGTTCGTTTTCGAGGATCCATTTTACCATTTTTGCCCTTCCCTCTTGGCTACGTCACAATGCAGATATCTATTAAAGCCATCAGTTGGCAGCCCATGTTTCTAGTCACTACACATCCTCCTCCTCCTTCTTCTGTAGAAACCACAGCTCAAACTAAGTTGTATTTCTTTCTCAACTCTTCTCTTCGTTTTTCTCTTTTTTCTTTTCGTTGTTGGTGACGCTCGACAAGTCTTTGCTGGACAATCTTTAGCCTGGCTTCTGCCCTGAAAAATAAATGACTTGCAATCACCATAGACACAAGGCATTGACTAGCAATCACCATGGATACAGTTTAATTTGCAATCACCATGGATATAGTTTGATTGACAATCACCATGGACACAATTTAATTGGCAATCACCATGGATACCTTGTTACATGAAATGAAAAAAAGTTGCAAACAAATTTTGCAAGATCTAAGTCAAGCAAAACTTGAAATAGACTAAAAGTTTAGGGAATAAAGGACTTTTGACTCAAAAACCTTAGTCAAACTTAAGTTACTAATTGTAGAGCTTCTCTGCAAGCAACTCCTTATTTCGAACTGAGTTCCTGCGGTAAGAAAAGAGCAGAGATTCCAGTAGTATCTGCATGTTGTACGGCTCTCATGGATATGTACATGGCTCTTATCAGTTATGTACACATAGAAGGTGATAATTAAATTATGCATGCAATCATGTATACTTGGTTATTAATTTTCTAAAAATACCACAAAAATCCTGACCATTCCAACAAATTGATTTCATGGCTTTGTGGTTAGGTTTAAGATGCTTGCAGGGACCCAATCTTCAATTCTTTTAAATTTATAATTGAAGATGATTTGAGTTGTTGAAACTTATCTAAGTTCTTATTAGCCTTCCCTGTACATGAGAGCCCTGTATATGTGTACATCAGAGCTGTGTATGCATATCAGTACCCACATGTGGAAGTCATGTGACAGAAACTTCTGAGGGATTCTCCCCTCTCTCAACACAGGTATACCCAAAGAAATAGTACTTAGTGCATGGAGGGCAACGATAATTATACCTTTACACTTGAAATATACGAAAAACTTTTTAATAGTCACAGACATGTTTCGACATTGTCCAATGTCATCTTCAGTGTGAAGTACGTTACAAGATTTGAATAAAATATATGGTGAATAATGATTGACAACATAATTCTAAGTAAACAATTAATGACAAAAAACTAAAAATAACTAAGTAAACGAACTTAATAGAAAGAAGAGATAAAATGTTTGACCTGAACGTTAAGTTCAGGTTTTTCAAAATTGATATGATATCAATTTTGAAAAACCTGAACTTAACGTTCAGGTCAAACATTTTATCTCTTCTTTCTATTAAGTTCGTTTACTTAGTTATTTTTAGTTTTTTGTCATTAATTGTTTACTTAGAATTATGTTGTCAATCATTATTCACCATATATTTTATTCAAATCTTGTAACGTACTTCACACTGAAGATGACAT
This sequence comes from Telmatactis stephensoni, assembly GCA_029948255.1. Classification (NCBI taxonomy): domain Eukaryota; kingdom Metazoa; phylum Cnidaria; class Anthozoa; order Actiniaria; family Isophelliidae; genus Telmatactis; species Telmatactis stephensoni. Next base: position 15,943 of record JALIZF010000927.1, on the reverse strand, counting down.
TGGACAATGTCGAAACATGTCTGTGACTATTAAAAAGTTTTTCGTATATTTCAAGTGTATTGTTACACTAGTGCTTTTACGTTCATTTGGTAATTATACCTTTGTTGGGATGGATTTAGAGGCTGAGTAGGATCATCATTTCTTTCTAGAGGATCAGGAAAAACATCATATTTTGTATCTCCTATGAATTTGTCTTCAAAGTAATATCCCTTTTGCCTGTTGGAAATATTTAGAAGAATAAGAACTATAAGAAGAAAATGTGTTCTGTCTGATTCTAGTCTATCTGCTTTCCTGCCTCCCTCTTGCCTGCCTGTCTCTCAGTTTGTCTGTCTGTCTGTCTGTCTGTCTGTCTGTCTCTGTCTCTCTGTCTGTCTGTCTGCCTGCTTGCTTGCTAACTTTCTGTACATGTATAATTTGTTTGTTTGTTTGTGCTCTGCCTGTGCTTCCATTGTTCTGTTGTTTGTCTGTCTGTTAGGCTGTCTGTCTGCATATGAATACAATCATTGTCTCTGATTCAATTGAAGAATTCTACCAACCTAAACACACTAGATCCGCGAGCATCGCCGAACTTATAGGTCATCATTAGTTTTATTACTCCCCCCCCCCCCCCCCGCCGCACGGCTTATAATTCGGTTATCTACCGAACCCACTTACTGATTCCCATCTTTGAATGTATAAACTCCATATCCATGCTTCTTTCCTCTTTGCCATTGTCCATCATAGATATCACCATTTTCATAATAATAAACTCCTTTACCATTCCTTAGACCAAACAAAGTCTCCCCATTGTACGGGCTGCTGATATCCTCATAACTCTCATAGTCCGATGCTTCTTCGGCTTTACCACAATTGCATATAATCAATCCCATTAGAGATGAGAATGAAACTTTTGGCTGCAAAATTGATTGATCCAAAATATTTTTCTTTCTTCTCTTCAGTTAAGTAGGCAACAGTCAGAATTATATTCCATCAAAGAGGAATTGAACTGTAGATATCTTCAAACAATCTTCTACCAGGAGTCCTGTTTCTATTCGATATCAATTCACCTAAAATGGAATTTCTTTGCTTGGTCAAAAAATATATATGAAGTAAAATAGATATGGAGAGAGATACGAACTCTGTGATTCGCCGATGGAAAATAATACATTGAGAAATATATATGTTTCCTAATATCTGTTCTGGCAAGGTCAGCTTCCGCGAAATGACGAGAACACAGTCACGAGATATACTTTTATGACGTCTTTACGTCACGTAAGCTACAGTGTCACGCATATATATTTCCCTTTTCACGTTAATTTGATTGTCTAAAGTAAGAGTTTTAATTTGACCATCACTGAAAATATACATTAAAAAGCTCCACTTGATTCCCATTTGAATGGGTTATAGCTTTTACTTTTTGTCGATTTTGGCCATTTTTTGACCATGTTGCATGGGCTACAACCTTGTTGGTGTATTTTTCACAATTTTGCATTTTTACTATGGATCTTCACAGAAATTAGCCAATGAAATTAATTTAGTGAATTGATGGAACCCTAGAGTTTTTGTTGCCATTGGAAACTAAATCACGTGACTACCATGTCGCCATCTTGGACGTGGGTGGTCACGAACTGATACCTTAAGCTTAAGAGATAGTAAGGAACAAAACTAGCCATAGGCTAGAAAATATGACAGGTTAGTTTGTAGCCTATCGCAAGTTTTCTAGGTGGTTTGTTTTCCAGTCTAGCTAGTATATCTCTAATTTTCTAACTTCCAATAGTTGTCTACGATTTAGTAATATTTTTGTAGATTAACTTAATTAAGGGGCTCGTTTTTGTAGCCCATGGCTAGAGTTTTACAAAGCTACACGTAGTTTCCTTGGCTAGCTAGCGCTATATTTTGTACTCTGGCTGGTTTTCTAGCCTTAAGCTATGGTTTTCTAGCATATGGCTAGTTTCCTACCCTGTGGCTAAGATCGGAGTCAATCCGAGTTCCAGATGGAAAATCCTTCCGATGAAATGACCTTCCGATTTTCGGGACTGATAACCTTTCTATCAATAATTCGACTCTCCGCCCACAACCTAGCTTTCGTAGTTGTTCATTGGCTGTAAGTAAAGACGTCAACTGTCAATTATAAGTTTTGGTTTTGGGGTATGTCTGTGAAACCCTTCGTTTTTATTTCAGTTCCAAAAGCTACTACTATTCGATCATAACTCTACTTAAAGCTTCGTCGTCCAACTGACTCTGCTCGAAGGTAATATCTTGTTTTTCATCAAGTTGCAATAATAAGATGATAAGAAGTCGAAAAACTTTAAATGCCCACTTGGATGAAAATCGATGAAAATTGGAAACTGATTGTTTCTATCTAAAGATGAATGCAGTTAAATAACTAGCTACCCTCTGCCCAAAAATTCCGCGCATTTCAAGCTCATTTTCAAAGAGAAATTTTGATATAAAGTCTAAAAGAACAATAGCGTTGAGTAAATGATGTCATTTACTCAACGATTTCAATGCTAAAATACTTGGCAAATTCTATTCGTCTCGTTTGAATGAAAGAAAATGTTGCTTTTGGTGATTATTGAGAGTCACACAGAGAGGTTTTACTAAGTTTCAAGTCATTTCCAATTTTAATTTATTGTCATCCAAAGTACGCCTTTAAGAGCTAGTCATCAATCCAATACATTACCATTGCTAGGCTGGGATAAATTCTGCTCTGAAATTCGCGAATTCTGCCTGCCGTATAAGCTTTTTATGCAATGATATATCAGATATCTCTACTCTAAAATTTGCTTATTTCTTTTCATTTGTTTTTGATATTGCTAGCAAAAAGCATTCTTTTTCGAAAAGAGTGAATAGAGACGACAACTTAACCGAAAATTATAAGATTAAAAGATCTTCTCCTGACTCCACACAGTCGAATTCATTGTTACTGAAATTGCTTTCATGCTGAATTCATTATCATTTCTAAATTTGTTTTAATCCTCTTAATTATCACACTAAGAAATTGACGTTAGCAATATATAAGACCTATAAGACTATATAATGTATATAATATCTCTATTCTAAACTGGGCTATTAACATATATATAATACACTATACAAAATTACTCGATTCTGATTGGTCGAGAGGAGTACAATTAAATCGTTAATTGTACTCTGTAGAGTACCTATTAAGACGTCGCTATGGCAATGGCTTGCGATAAACATCGTTTTTCATTTTCCTTGACAAGCCAGTCATTTGGTCATTTGGTCCAACTTTTTTACTCTTTTCGAAAAGAAACTAATAAATCAAGCTCAGGATACTAAAGTTTGAAAGGCCAGGTGTGCATGTTTAAAAAACGTCAATTTGTCCATTTTGTTCTGTGTATGAACTCAAATTCTTGGCTGTGTATTGGCATTAATTATGGTCGATCTTCGGCTCTTCGCATGCTCGTCTTCATTCAATAATCAAACCTGTCAGTGACTAAACTACATACTTTGTAGAAATGAAAAGGAACTGTAATTCGTTAGAGCTCGGCACAAACTGTATTTTATTTTGTTTTCAAAGTTTCTTCCCTCTTTAAAATATTATTGTCTACTTGTTGAAGTCTGCATTTTTTGAATGAAAATATGCTATAAACATTTGTCTTTCCTCGAAGAAATTTTGTTTAGTGTATTATGAATAAAAAATCGCACGATCCTCTCGTAACAGTAGTTATAGGAACAACGATGGCACAGTTGGTAATGCCCGGCCTTCGGTGGAGAGGTCCCGAGTTCGATTCCCAGTGATTTCGACTTCTTTCCTTTCCGTGTAGCTTTAATTAGCTTTATATACCGGTAAGATGGAGCACTGATGGATAGAGGGGGTAGAGGGCGCACCTTCGAAAGCTTTTAAAAACACGAGCCTCTGGCTCGGGGGATTGGGCAACCACTCCCCGCTTTTCGAAGTAAAATAATTTAACCTTTACCTTAACCTTTTATATATATTGTAGATATACCGTACGATCAGCTGACTGAGAATGAGAAACCTTGTATTTGTTGCTCTCTTCCTGTCTGTTGTGATATGCCAAATCACGATCACTGATGCCCAGAGGCCGTGTCCTCCTATATGCGGGGATGAGCCAAAACTCCCTAAACGTGATGTGAAATTCCCTGACAAGATGGATGCCCAACCGAATCCTCAACATAGTGGCAGGGATGAGCCAAAAGGCTCTTATGAACCAGATGTGAAATTCCAAAAACAAAGGCTCGAGGATTCGATAAAAGGTAAATCAAGAAATGAAACAAACTTTATGCTCCCAGAGCTGTACATAACTCAAATTTCTGGGGGGAGGGGAGGGGGATCCAGTCAGTTATATTTCCCTTGTAGAACATATTTAGGTATAGAGAACAGGGTATCCGTATCTGTTTGTTTTGTTTTGTTCTTGGTTTTTGTTTGTTTGTTTGTTTGTTTGTTTTTGTTTTTGTTTTTGTTTTGTTTTGTTTTGTTTTTTTGTTTTGTTTTTTCCTGCCTCTCTGTGGTGACTACGGCCCTTACATAAAAGATTAAAAATATAAACTAGCCGTTTCTAATAGAAAGTGAAATGCTGCGAGCAGAAATCAGCTGGTGTATCCACGTTAGCAGATTAACTGTCAATAGTTTTTATGCTGCTTGTTCCTTACAATCACCCTTGCCTGGCCAAAGTTGTCGTTTACGCTATACTTTTCCAGAAGTACGAGCTAAGGGACGCCTGGTGGCTTTGTACTCTTAGATAAGAATAAATCAATAACTTTATTTATGTAGCGCTATTCCGCTATACCCTGTTTTGTTTCTTTCTCACCAGTCTTCCCCCGAAGCCTCCAGGGCGGAAATAGAAATGAATAAGTAGTTACAGCAGCATGAATACATTTATTTTATATGTTGTATTAAATAGATTTAACCTGCACCTTAAGTATACAACACATATACATCACACGGCATTTATGTAAAGCAGAGTTATGTTAGTATAGATTAGTATTGTTTTAGTTATTAGTATTGTATTTATCACCATTAGTATTTTATAATTGTATTTCTGATGAATTTACCGTGTTTAAATAAAGTTACTATCCATCCATCCATCCATCCATCCATCCATCCATCCATCCATCCATCCATCCATCCATCCATCCATCCATCCATCCATCCATCCATCCATCCATCCATCCATCCATCCATCCATCCATCCATCCATCCATCCATCCATCCATCCATCCATCCATCCATCCATCCATCCATCCATCCATCCATCCATCCATCCATCCATCCATCCATCCATCCATCCATCCATCCATCCATCCATCCATCCATCCATCCATCCATCCATCCATCCATCCATCCATCCATCCATCCATCCATCCATCCATCCATCCATCCATCCATCCATCCATCCATCCATCCATCCATCCATCCATCCATCCATCCATCCATCCATCCATCCATCCATCCATCCATCCATCCATCCATCCATCCATCCATCCATCCATCCATCCATCCATCCATCCATCCATCCATCCATCCATCCATCCATCCATCCATCCATCCATCCATCCATCCATCCATCCATCCATCCATCCATCCATCCATCCATCCATCCATCCATCCATCCATCCATCCATCCATCCATCCATCCATCCATCCATCCATCCATCCATCCATCCATCCATCCATCTATCTATCTATCTATCTATCTACCGCTATTAGTTCTATAGGTCACAGTAAAGAATTGATTGATTTATACTTGGAAAACACCAATTCTCGTAAATCGGAAATGAACATGAGATGGCCGGGGAGAGGCACTCCCTATGATACAATACGGGGACCTTTTCTCAGTGGGATACCTTATTCGCGTTGGGAGTATAAGATAGCGGAGTATAACGTATCTTTTATCTTCTTTTTTTTTATTTCAACATATTTATCTTAATATTTGCCCCAAAAGCAACGAAGCTTAACAAGGGGTCTCACATCAATTTTGTTTTACATAATGAATTAAAGACTACCAATAACGAACAGAAAATAACTGACTAAAATACATGCAAAAATAACTTAATTAAATATCACAATGTACACTCATATAAAGTATAATAAATACGAAAGAAAATATCAAGCATTATTTTAGAAACGATTTGTGACTAAAATGTATTTTTGAACTACAAAAAACAGTTAACAATTATTTTTTAAATCCAATTTAAATCCTTACAACCGTATAGCAACCAGTTAAAGGGGTACTAGCATCAAAATTGTTCAGCATTCAATTTAGCTGAAACTTCGTTGAAACTACACTGACAGACTCTCAAAGAGCTGTTCAAAAACTGGTTAGTTTGTTTTCTGAAAATTCTCATGGAAAGTATTAGATTTTTATGAATCTTTAGAGGTATCAGTGACGTCATACACTCTACACAAACATTTAGCTCCATACATTTCTTTGTAATTGAAATATCTCAACGTAAATGATCTACATTGAAGAATTAAAACTGGTCAGAAAATGAATCCTTAGGCTAAACAATGTAAGAAAACTCCTTCACACAAATTTTTAGCGTCAAAGAAATTGAATTGTTTAAGAAACAAAACATAAAGAAATGTATAGAGCTGAATTCTTAAGTTGAGTGTTTGACGTCACCAGAACGATTTTGACGATAGTCCCCCTTAAGGTTTTGCCTTAATAAAGTGCCACAAATCTGTGTAGCTGAGGTTAAAGGCCCAGACACACAGTGCAACATTTCTTGAAACATTTTTTGAAACATCGCGCGCAACAAAATGTTGCAGCGTGTATCCACCCATTCCAATGTTTCGCGAAACGTTGCGCGCAACAGCCGCAGAAGTAGGATCGAGTTCTACTTCTGCTACTGTTCAGAACTGTTGCCCGCAACATTGCACGGGATGTTTCAGTGGTGGACGCAACCGTGTTGCGCGCGGAGTTTCATCAAATGTTTCGGGAAAGGTTGCACCGTGTGTCCGGGCCTTAAGGAGCTGTTACACGCTGAAACTTGTATCTGAAACTTGTGTCGATCGCCGATGCGAGACAAATTTCATAAGGGGTGTTACACGCTGGAATTTCGTCCTGAAACGTGTTCAAGTTTCTGTTGCAGGAGTAGAAAGCAGTGCGCCTACTTTTCGTGAAACTGTTAAATGGCCATGTTACACGGTGCAATGCGTTGTGAAACTTGTCTCGCAACGGCGATGGAGGCAAGTTTCAAAGGAAAGTTTCAGCGTGTAACAGCGCCTTTAGGAGAGAATTACGTTGAGCAACGTACTGAAGACAAGCGGTATATTTCTGTGCTTGAGGCATATAAAAGGACTGTGATTTCTCGAAATTTAGTTTAGACTTTGGCTAAAGATTCTACGAGTTGAGTGGATCTTGTCTTTGAAAAAACAGTTTTCTTTGAATAGCTATATAAGTTTTGTTTCTTTTAATTTCAGACTCACGCATGAAAAAGAAGCCCTAGGTATCTATACGAAGACACCATGGAACACGTCAAATTAAAATGAAAAATTTTAATCATATCTAATCTAAGTCGTAATCTTAATGGTCATAAATGAATTTCTGTAGCAATAACAAGTACTTAATAAAATGCCCATAAAAGTGGCACTAAAAATTGATCTTAGAGTTTTGATTTTTATTAATTTGATATTAATAAATATTCGGAATTTTCATTGGCTCATCAAAATTAGCCAAAATAGATAAACAGCCACTGGCTAGAACATTTGCTTTAGGTTAAAAAGCTAGCTATAGGCTACAAAACTAGCCATCGGCTAGAAAAAATAGAAAATGCCGGGCTAGAAAAACAGCCACTGGCTAGAACATTTGCTTCAGTTATTACTAAAACAGTGATGTTCTGTTATTGGCATGTATGTAAATTACGAAGCCTGAGCTTAATTTAAAACCGCGTACATGAAATAAATGAGTGAAATTGAACTAAATGAGTGAATTTATCTATTTTTATATATAGAGAGAGTAACAAATGTTCGAAAGTAAAAACTAAAATGAAAAATAGTGAATAAATCAATACATGGACGAATGAATTACAAACAGTACTGTGGAACGAAATGTAAAATCGACCAACCATTATTAATTGCTGTTTTAATCATTTAAACGTTTTTCGGAGTTTTTGTCAAAAGCGTATTTAAAAACATGATTTTGACCAGTGTTAGGAAAAAAACGTAGTTCAAATTCATATCAGCAGTTTTTGAAGACATACCGCTGACAGTTACCTGAGAAAAAACTCTGAAAAACGTTTAAACGAGTAAAGCAGCAATCAATCAACTGATTAAATTCTAATTTTTCTTTTCTTTTCTCTCTTCCTTCCTTCCTTCCTTCCTTCCTTCTTTCTTTTCTTTTCTTTTCTTTTCTTTTCTTTTCTTTTCTTTTCTTTTCTTTTCTTTTCTTTTCTTTTCTTTTCTTTTCTTTTCTTTTCTTTTCTTTTCTTTTCTTTTCTTTTCTTTTCTTTTCTTTTCTTTTCTTTTCTTTTCTTTTTTCTTTTCTTTTCTTTTCTTTTTTTTGCTACATTTTGCTTTTGGTCTACAGATTTTGCCTTTGTAGCGTCAAAGGAGCTAAACTTCCCAAAACGATTCCCCTTTACCCCATTGCAAAATGAAATCACGCAAAAATATTTGGTCTTTTCACGCATCACGGATAATTCAAAAATCTCTTTCACGTTCACAGTTGCTTTCACGTGGACGCAAAAAGATTTTAGACCTTAAATCACGTTTCACGTCAAAAGAAATCGGCCATTAACGTTTCACGGAAAAGGTATAAGGGACCTTATAAAAAAAGAGAAGTCTAAAATTATCTTGAATTGATCTCCGCGTTGGTTCAATTAATGAGTCAAGGAGACGACAAAAAGGAAGTGCTTGTAATTTGGTTCGGTCAACTTCATATCTTAGTGATGGGTCGCGCTAGGAGTTTGTTTTTTGTTGTTTTTTGTTGTTTTTTTGTTTTTTGTTTTGTCAAATTTTGTTTACTTTTGAATTAAACTCTGTCAACACAGTATTTTAATGTGCCCGCATCGTAAAATCTTTGCCTCGGCAAAACTTTGCCAACGAGCCGAAACATCAAAAAAGCCGTTGTAGACTTCTTGGACAGAAATTCTGTCAAAAGCTGTCATATTTATTGTAACATTATAATATTATATGTATTTCTTGTAACAGCAAGTGATAACATGACGGGTATGCGCGAACCGCTGGACGGAAGTGACCTCAATTACGATTTTAACCTAGCTTAGGGCTACCTCTCTCATAAAGAGAGTTGTATATAGTCTCAACAAAGTTTTTCGGAGCATTACAGTCGAGTGCAGAAGTACGAACAGCTAGAAATTATCCTTTCAAAATTATCCATATGTCCAAGACAATAGAAGTTGGGAACATGCGCAGATGTTATCACTTGCTGCTATTTCCTGTACGTTTCGAACCCAGGCTTCTCGTTAGAGTAAAAAATCGCGATAATTAATTTGTGGAAACGTTTCAACAAAACGAAATCCAAAAAACAGAAAGAGAGGAAAAAGGTCAATTAAAACACAAAATTTTCAAAAGAAGCTAAAAAAAAAAAAATCGCCAAGCTGCGCCGAGGCTCGTGCCCAAAAGCAAATCAGTATGCTAATTTTATGCAAAACTGAAAAAATCGACCATGCATCCAGACAAAGCGCTGAATCATCGCATGTTACGTATAGGATGGAGATTTCGGCCCCTTCCGCGCTATCGGTAGTACACAGAAAGCTTCGCAGTCAAAGAGGGAGGAAACAGTCGGATCCTAGGCCGTAAATAACTGCACCTTACCACTAGACTAACTGGTCTACTAAGGGATTTGAAGGACAAAATAACCTAGTGTATTGTGTTAATGGCTGTCTATTGTTGTGCAAATTGAGGTGTTTTGGTGGCAAAGTGTAGTAATGCGTGGCGCGTGAATCTCATGGACCGAGATCGATTCCCCGGAATGACCAATCTTTTTCAGTTTCTTTTTTCTTTCTTTCTTTCTTTCTTTCTTTTAAATATATATATATATATAGTAATATTAAGGAATAGTAGCTAACGCAGTTAAAAAGTGCTCGATACACATAATTGCGTAGAGCGATGTTCAAAGTGAAAATTAAAATTACAAAAGAACACACATGATTATCCCTGCAACTCTGAGTTTCGTGCGTATATATATATATATATATATATATGTTACTTTCTGTGACCTTTTCGGAACCTGTGTCGAAAGTGCTACGAGTTGACACAAAGTCTACACAACTTCTCACCAGGCCTTCGGCATTTTAATACTGCTAATATTTGCCAGTATATTTGCTACTAAAAATTATTTTGCGCTTAAGTTATTATCGCAAACAAATCAATTGATGAATCTGTCTATCTGTCGATCGATCTACTATTTACTTATTCGTTATCATTAATTTACGACGATTTTCGATATCATGCGGGGAACTTGGTTATGCAATGTGGTTCATACCGTATTTATTACAGTAGACGCCCTGGACGATTAAGAAAAAGTTGAGCTCAAAAGGCACAAGTTTATTTGAGAGAGGAGTTTCTTTTTAATCTAATATTTATAATATTCAATCTTAGAAATACGTATTAAAAATTCCTTGGTGCGAGACATAATATCTTTAGCGGCAGCTAATGTTAAAAGATGATTGTAATATTAAGTGCCAAAGGTCCATTTAGTTTACTGAGGGAGGGGAGGGAGGGATCGATGTTTATAGGAGGGGACGTCTATCCGGCAAATATTTTTTAGAACTTCATTGAGGAGGGTATTTATAGGCGTCTATAAGAGGAGGGGTGGGAAAGGGGCGTCTATCCAGTATTTTAAGGACTTGATCACGAGGGAGAGTTTATTGGAGAGAGGCGTTCCAGATAGTGTCAAAAATGAGGTCATTATTCCATCAATTGATCAACTACAAAAGTCATAAATAGGCACGGATACAAGATACAACTTTTCTTCCAATTTTTTTCTGCAACATTGCGCGCAGAACAGCTAGGGTTGCACCGTGGTTTCACCCCTGAAACAGGTGCGCGCAACAGTTTTTGGATCGATTCTACTTTAATTTTGCAACTCTGTGCAACGTTGCGCGAAATGTTACGGAAAATGTTGCTCATTGACGTCTTCGAATTTATAATTTTTTGCAAAAATATCACTTTTGGAATTCCCCCGTTTCTTCGGGTCTTAAAGTTTCGCATTGTTATCGAGAAACCGGGAAATATGATTTTTGAATGATATTAAATACGCTACAATTTTCTCAAATTATCAGTGTCCGAAGCTAAGCAAAATAACGCGTCAAAACATTGTGGGTGAAAGTCTTGAAGCCAAATATAAGCATATTGAAGCTGTTCATTATGACACAGCCGAACTATAATGCAGCGAATATCTCAAATCCCCAGTGCGCATGCGCAAACAGCTGGTTTTTATTTTGAATTCTATAATCTTTGAGGGGCTTGTAGATAAAATGACTATTTTTATCCTGAAATGTTTTATGTATTATGTATTATATGTATCATATAGTATATATGTTTTATGTATTTTATGTTATTTATCAACGAAATAAAAAACGCATCCGTTATACTTTGTACACCTTTTAGAGTAAAGCTATACTATGTAGAAATCGAATAAAAATATTTTGAAACTGCAAACATTATAGAAATTTTCTGTTCCGATGACGTCGTTTGATGACGTCACGCGATGACGTTATCAAACTCAAGAAATTCGTGCTTGTTGTTTACCTCACAAGTATCACTGCGTGAATCCAAATGTAAGCCGATTTACAAAAATATGAAGTTTGCCCAACAACGGGCTCCAGAAATACGTCCCAGCACCCTTAAGTCAACCATCCATCCATTCATCATTCCCATTAATATCTTCTTTCTTTCTTTCTCTCTTTCTTTCACTCTTTCTTTTTCTCTGTCTTCCTTCCTTCCTTCCTTCCTTCCTTCCTTCCTTCCTTCCTTCCTTCCTTCCTTTGTTTGTTTATTTCTTTCTTTCTTTCTTCTCTTTCTTCTTTCTGTCTTTTTTCAGTTACCTTCCCTCTTCTTTCCTTCTTTCCTGTATTTTTCTATCTTCTTTTCTTTTGTCTTTCTTACTTTCGTTTCCCTGAAGAGCTTTGTTATGATTTTTTTCCTTTTCCTATCTAATTTCTAATTTTCTAATTTTAATTTTTATATATATGCATTTTATTGTTACATTTTTATTATAACTATTTACTAGTTATTTTGAATCCAAATAGGCCCCTTGCAGCACGTCGGAAAACAATGGATTTTCAGTTCAAAGCACATTGAATTCTGAGCTGCATTCCAACGTGCTGCAAGGGGCCAATTGGATAAGCCACTGACACTAATATCACGTGATACATATATGATGTTCACGTGTTCAGTTCATTTGGCTCATTGAAACAGTGCAGCAGTGGAGGTAAGTTGGTGTTTACTCTCTCGTTTTTAAAATAGCTATATTTTTGATAAAATGTTGCTTTTCACCGAGAACACTTGAAGCTAGGCATAAGTAAACCTTACGAAGGCTAAGTCTAAAGTATTTTTAAACGGAAGAATTATTTTTGAGCGGAATTTGTCTTGGAAAAGCTCGAGCGTTTTGCACCTTTGCACTTGCTGTAGGCGAACAAGTTCTATCAAGGGTTTTCGCTCTCGAAACACTAAAATTCTTTGAGAATTTTCAACCAAGAAGGATTTGTGTTATTTTGTATCATTTTCCTTCAAATAGTGGACTGCTTTGGCAATGTTTTAGTTGTAGTTCGCTTTGCTTATGTTTACTGCTGCATGTGAAAAATGGCGCAATTTGAGCAGCTGAGTTCATCACCAGTTGGTCTTCCAATTCGAATTTTGTGAATGAAATGTTTCTTGTAACAAGAAGAAACTTCGAATTCGGGTGTTTTGAAACCTTTCTGTGTTTAATTGTTCAGTGAGAAATGTTTTATCTTCCATGAGCCTTTACGTCGCACGTTGGAATGTATGACTCATGTTGTTGTTCTCACTTTTATTCCAGGATTTTGCCAACGAAACAAGCGTGGAATGAAAGGTTAATGAATTCAACGAATCTTCATCAATCTAAATTCTAGTTTTGATACAAAAATGTATTTGGCTGTGTTTGTAAAATTGTTGGAGATGTCGCTGAAGCATTTTTGGGGCGGTTGGGGAGGGGGGAATAGGATAATGTATGGTGAACTTATTTCATGGCGAATACCTCTATAACGCGGACAAACCTCAACAATTCGAACGTGTTAATTTTAAAAGAACTTTTTAAAAATGTCTAGTAAGAAACGAGGCGAATGTTTGGGTGTCCGTCATGAAGAAAGTTTACTGTACAGAAGTGAGTATCTTTGCTTGTGATGAATCAGATTGTCATTATTGCTTTCTTGTTTTCGTGTTGTTAGATATTTGTGTTGTATAAGTGTTTGTTTGTGCCTGCGAAAGCAGACGCCCCTCATGGCGTGCTAGTTTGTTCTCCTTTTCTCCACTAGGGAGAGGGGGTGGGGGAAATGGGCGTGCCATGTTGGGCGCCTGTTGGCTGCAGGGAGTGTTGGAGGTGTTTTGTATCTTGTTTGTGACTGTCAACGCTGACCCCCAAAAATACATTTTTAACATTTATTTTTTCTTTTTGGCTTGTAATCACAAATCAAAGTATTCACTTCACAATTCATAGTTAACAGAATTTAGTCTCGCTAGGAATGGGGTGTTTTTGGCAGAAGCTACCATTTTAAACTAGGTGGGGTTTATTAGATTTTGGACCGGTCAATCGGCCGGGGTCAATTGGCCTGCTTAGGTTAGCTTTCATGAATGCTTAGGCCTACGAGAGGACAACGCTGGATCACCGATGGAACTGGATCAAATAGACCATACTCTCAAAATGAGAGACCTCCTTTGTAGTCTGAGTCTGTGTCGTCTTCTTTAGATGTAGAGTTCGTCCATTATTAGTACGTGGTTCTGGTCAGTTTACATACAACGCATACATATAAACTACAGCGCATAAAGGCTTAGATTTCTGTGCTACTTAGGTCTTAGGTTAGGGCTGGCCAGGCTACTACGAAGTTGATGCGCAAAGTCGTGGCGTGATCGTGGACCTGCTATGTTTTATCTAGATCCGTGATTGGAAAATCACCGGCAAAGATTTTCATCTTCTGAATTCCTCCATCTGGGTGTCGCCATAACTTTGCATGTCGACGATAATGGTGGAACTCTAGATTAGCCACACCCAAATTTAGTGTTGATTCCGATTCATTTTGGCGCGGCCTAGACTAGAAATACTAATCCCTAAAACTGATAAATGTCATGATGAAACAGCAGGACAGAGGAAATTAAATACTCGATAGGACTTGAGGTTTTGTACTGATGTTTCCTGCATGTCTAGTAAATACCATGGCATTTATGACATCTCTTTCAGCCAAGTCTACCAAGAACAACCAAACTGGGTTGCGGCGACGAGTCATCAAGTAGAATTTTTACAGTGGTAGCTTCTTAGTCCAGGATTATTGTCCTAATAATATTAATGATTATTAATGTAAAGAATTATCTTTATTAATACAGAATTAATGAAGGTATTGAAATACAAAAAAAAAAAAATCGTGCGTAGTATGTCGGTGGCGACCTTTTTCGAAAATTTCCGTTCTTTCTTCGGTTTTTCTTCGCCAACATCGACTCTTCATGGGGAATATGTATGGCTATCCTTCTGGCGATTGATAAAATAACACGGGTTGTTTTTTTTTCAATTTTAATGAATATTGGATATTTTTTTGTTTCGATCTCTGTTTCTTTTACTACAAATTTCCATTCTTTTTTTGAGACAATGATTTCGTGTGTTGTTTTCGAACGATGTTTTCGGGTCTTTTTTTGCAGCAATATATATGTTTATGGATCTTTTATGCAACACATTTTCGGGTCTTTTTTGGAACACTTTTTCGAGTCTTTTTTGGAACGATGTTTTCGAGTCTTTCTTGCAAAATATTTTCGGGTCTTTTTTGAAACGGTGTTTTTTCGGCTCTTCTTTGGAACGATGTTTTCGGGTCTTTTTTGTAACACGTTTTTTCTGTCTTTTTTGGAACGAGGTTTTTTCGGGTCATTTTTGCAAACCGTTTTTGGGTCTTTTTTTGCAACACATTTTCGAGTCTTATTTGGAAAGATGTTTTCGGCTCATTTTTCCAACAATCATTTTCGGGTTTTTTTTGGAACACATTTTCGGGTCTTTTTTGGAACGATGTTTTTTCGGGTCTTTTTTGCAACACATTTTCGGGTATTTTTGGCAATGATGTTTTTTCGGGTCCTTTTTGCAACACATTTTCGGGTCTTTTTTGGAACGATGTTTTTTCCGGTCTTTTTTGCAACTTGACATTTTCGGGTCTTTTTTGCAACGCGCTTTCGGGTCTTTTTTGGAAGCGTCTCCACAGGGCACTACATCCATCAGTGTCTTGGGTGTCTATAGGCATTGCAGGCCTGACACAAACTCTCTCTTGAGAGTTGCAATTTTTGGGGGTCCAATGGCACAGGAAGCGTCTCCACAGGGCACTACATCCAGCAGTGTCTTGGGTGTCTATAGACACTAATAGCCTCTCCTGTTGCAAGTCCTACTGTACCTGCACGTGGTGACCCCTGCTGTACCTGGACCTTGTGGACCAGGGACTGACACAGCGAAAGGACTAGGGGAAGGAATAACCCTGAATGAAAAACCCTCCAACAGGGTAACAAACCCACTTGGAGTTTCAACAGTAAAACCCAGCGAAATCTAGACACCTTGTAAATTAGTTGACTTTTCTTGGAAAATGGTTTTGGAATTGCTAAAGGTAATGACAGTGGAAGAAGACCAAAGCAAAAATTAAGATTTTATCTTTGGGTGAAAATTCAAATTGTTGGATGAATTTTTTTAAATTGATTTATTTTTGTTAAACGGAAAATGTTGGGCTTCGATGCGTTAGGTAAACATTTTCTACTTGCGTATATATATTTTTGATAAATGCTCAACCCGCGCAATAATATCTAGCATATAAC